>CAEGAE010021234.1:0-15288 GCA_903067095.1 Girardinus metallicus | reverse complement strand
TATATATATATATATATATATATATATAGGTGCTTAATATAAAAACCATTAAAGGAGCAACCCTCAAACAGAAGACTGAAAAAAATTAAAAACCAAGCAGCAGCAACACATTGCGAGTTAAATCAGCTAAAGCAGCTAAAATATTGTACAATTGTAAGTTTGATGAACTTAAAAATGTAAATTTGCAGGTTTAATCAATGTAAAATTGTCAGTTATTCTTTAGATTATACTTAGCTTTTCATTTAAAGCTACAAAACTGCATAGGATGAAGTTGAATCAATGTAAAATTGCAAGATGAATCAACGTTAAATCAGCTTAACGTTGATTTAACGTTAAGCTGATTTAACGTAAAATAGTGAGTTCAATCAACTTAATGACATAAAATAGCAAGTTGAGTCAACGCAAAATCTGCTGTAATATAAATGACAAAGAAAGTTAGGTCAACGTAGTTTTGATTAAGCATTTTGAACTTGACGGTTAAAGTCGATGCAACTTAACTGAGGCAACACGGAAACTAGGCTGAGTCAAGTTAAGTGAGCAAATCTTTTTTACAGTGCAATATTGCTCAGTTGGAGGATGTAGATAAGGGATGGCCAGGAGATTTTACTTTATTACAATCAAGCCTACTATGAATTGCTTTGTGCTTTTCACACTGCATATGGCTCTCTCCCATAGTGTCAAGATAAAAAGCTTTACTTGCACAGAAACAATTTATCTGTTGGTGACAGAAGTGAAACAAACAGACACAAAAAAGCCAACTAGCAAGAGCAAAGGTATATCAGCAACTACTGGTAGTCTTAACTACCTCGAGTCACGAAAGGCATTGAAGATGACTCAAAGTGAAGCCTGACAGAAAACAACATATATATAAATAGTTCAGCCAGCTTAAGACCTGTCATTGACGTGCTTAAGGTCAACTTGGATTTCTTAAAAATAAATTTAGATATATTGAGATTTTTTAAGGATGTGTGGACACCCTGAACTAATAGAAGGGGGTGTGACAGTAACTTAGATTTTAAATGCCTAAACTTACAAAAATCCACCAGCTGAATCAGAATCCTTTGTGCGAACAAACCAGTATACACAGGGCTTTCCATTCATTATGGGGTTTGTGGTTTTGTCAACTACCCAAATCTCTCAGCCAAAACTACCTCATACAGATGAATGTTTTTTTTTTCATTAAATTGTCTGATTGCAGCTGAAAGTTGCAACAAATAAGTGGAACAGTATGCAATCTCAGACCTTAAGGGAATATCTGGGTTTATTTTGAATTTGCTAACATAAAATTGATGGAGTTTTTTTATAGTTATACCACAACTGTTAGCCGGTGTCACTGAGATATAAAACAGTGAGACAGATGACTAAAGAAAAAATCCACAGGACTCCAGATACATAAACATTTTTTAATAGAATATTTTCCAAAATGTGGAAACTGGTTAAAGAATTTTGGTGAGCTGGTAAAATATAAACACGTAGCAATAAGCTTATCGGGGTGAACTTTTCATTGGATGAAATTGGGCTCTGGGAAATAAATAGAATCATTGAGTGGGTCAACATCAAAAGCTTGTGCTTGGTATAGAGTAAAAAAAAAGAATAAAAATCACCAAAAATCAGTTAAAATGCCATCTGCTTCTCAATTAAAAAACCTCACTCCATTTTTTTCTTAAATAAGAACTCTCAATTTAATCAATATAACTTTACTTCTATAGTTTGTCTTCCATAAATAAATTATTTCTCTGTATCAAAAGAGATTTCAAATATAAAAGAGCATCGGCTCATTTTGTCGAATGCCAAGATTACACAATGCAAAACACTCAAACTATAGTTCATTTACAGTAAAGACAAATATCCGTACACTGCAGGAATTGTTTCATGTCGAGTCTCGCCTCGCCCTTTAGAAGGCTGATTGAAGTACGCATTTAAAAAAATTAAATTAGAATGAGCTTGATAACGCAAAGTCATATGTACAAAAACTTCTACCAATAAAATATACACGAGTCTTTTGTAAAAAGCTTAAAACATAGAAAATCTATTGTATAAAAGAAGGCAGTGATGTGTTTATCGGTCTCTGGCAGCTCATTTTAAATCTCTTTCCTAATGGCTTGATCCCTCAGCAGCAGGATTAGCAGAACCTCAGGCTCTTTTACATTTGCTTCCTGATATCCAGCTGGAGTTAAGCACACACCTCTGAACATCCCTGAATGGGGGGAAATTAACTCTTACTGCAGCAACGTGAGGCTTAATGTAACTTCATTTACACATCTTCTCCCTAATGACACGAAGCAGGTTCTGTCAGACGCCGGCGGTTCAGTCGGCCCGACAGCCGAATCAGCTACGTCTACAGGTAGCTGGAGGTGACGAAGCAGTGGCTGTGGCTGACTCGGCTCCGGTGGATCATGGCGCGGTCGTACGCCACCTGGACGGACTTGCGGATGCTGGACTTGCGACCCTCCATTATGCGCAGCTTGTCCGCCGTGTCGTCTACGCCCAGGTGTGTTAATTTGTCGCGGGGGAGCCACTGCCTGAAACACCGGAGACAGAGTTTGGTCTGTGAAGGCGTTTTAAAAAGGAGTAATGATCAAAACAAAGTTGACTTCACCTTTATTTGGTCAAAATACATGAGGTTTTTAAGTGTATTTTATTAAAGAACGACATCTTTCTTACGGACGTCACTGTAGAAATCAACAGCAAGCACCAATTACTCTGGAATCTACACGTACTCCTCGATCTTTTTGACGTTCTTACAATAAAACCACATTTCAACTCACCTACACATCAGTTCACAACAAATGGAATCTCAAGGAACTTTAGAAAAATATCGATTTGTATACAGAAATAGTCTGCCAGTATAATTCAACCCAATCAACGTAGACTGACTCAGGCTCAATTACATGCATGTCAATTTGATTCTGGTGTTTAAATTTGTTCCAGTTGGATTGTATGTAATAAACCAGCATTAAAAAAGCACCCATATGTGAGTCAAGGCAGGAGAGCGAATACTTTCCTCAATATAGTGTGGCTTTCTTATTCTCTGACAAACTAATAATTCAGGGAATTATTAGTGAATGAATTTTGATGATAAACACAGAAACATCAATAACAATCACAATAGCAACAATAATGACAGTAATATTACTGATAAAATAATATGCAGTGCAAGCAGCCTGTATCTCCTTCGATCTTCTTTGATGGGGGGCAGTAAGGGTCCTGGTTAAGGGGTAGAGGTTCAAGTCACAGACTCCAAATAGGGTTTAGGTCTGGACTAGTCCATTCTAATTTGACTCCACTGCAGCTGGACGTGTATGGGGCCGTCGTGAGCATCCTTTCTTAGTGTCCTGAAGTGTCGGCACTATTTTCTCCATCTGGGATTTACTCTACATTTAGCCACATCCATTTTCCACAAAGCTTCCTTGTCATGTCTAAAGAAAGTGGAAGCCTATCAGTGATAGGTTTTCCAAAGGCCATCTGGCGAGTAAACCTCAGGTCTTATCTGATGGCTGTAGCTTTGCGGCGGTGCCTCACCCTCATGTTGGGACGACTGACTGACGCACAGACGCCATGAGGTGCTGGAAGCCTGGAAAACCTGCATTAAACTTCCCCACAGCTCTATTTCTATGTTCATGATGCCGTTTGCATACAAACGCTTTTCAGATCTAAAAGTGTTTCAACTCACTTTCCTTCCACCTCATAATTTTTCCTTTGTGTTGAGTTTAGCTTGCGGTCGCAACAGACAAGTTTTCCCTTTTAAGCCAGACACTGAGACGTCTTTACCCTTTAGCCGAAACAGCTGATTCGCAACTTCATAACCTCCGTTTAGTATCTGTGAAACTCACCACGTCCGCTTGTTATCAAAGAAAAGCACCAGGTAGAGTCTGTCGTTTGTCTCCTCTTGTCTCTGCTCTCCCAGCCTGAGGACGTCTTTGGGTGGGACGGGGATAGGAATCCCGTTCAGCAGCAGGCCTTCCTCTGGCATCTCTGGGTCGATGATCTGAACCAAGCAGAGCAACGGGGAACGATGAGCCAAAACGTCTTTTGACATCTCGAACGAGATGACCGTGAATACGAGTAGCTCACCAGAGCAGGATAGGAGGGATACCCTCTGCACTTCGCCCACACCAGCTCTAACGGCTCCAGCTCCGTCTCGTCCTCTGACGACTGACTCCCGTTGCCTGCAAAGCAACGAACTCTGTGTTTAACGCAGATCAAGAAAAGAACATGCGTTATTAAGGCATGATGTCAAGTACCGGTGTAATCCGAATCTCCGTTGACTATGTCAAGAAGAGGGACGTTGGAGAGGGAAGGCTTTCCGAGGCTTCGTTTGGGTGGCGAGTTGCTGTAGGATCAAACATGCTGGACTGTTATCGACTGATCAGACATCACCAAAACCAGACAAAGGAGATAATCACCTTCAGCTTACATTTCTTTGTGAAGGACGGGACAGGATCGTGACTCTGAGTCGGAGTTGCTGTCTTTGTGCCTTTCAAACCTGTTGGTCAGTCCTGAAGACAAACAAAGCATCGGTTATCCTCAGCCTCGTCTTAGGACTATAAAAGCTTCATATCTGAGCTAAAACAATTTAAATCAAATTTACATCCTGTGATTCATTAGAAAATACAGATTCATTAGATTCAAAATAGATGACACTAATTTAAAATTGAGATAATAGAATCAAATGTATTACAATAGGACTGCTGCTAACAATTATTTCGATTATTTAGATTATTAATGGATAAAAAAAAAACACATTCTGATCTTAAAACCGTATTAGGAAGAGTTGGGCGATGCGGTCTTAGAATTTGATGTAGTACTATTACTACTACTACCATGAGAAAAATGAGGATAAAAACTATTCCTTTTTATAGGTAACTGCATGGCAGCATTCACAGTACCACAAAACATTCCTTCTTGATATAATACTGCTAAACTCCATTTCATTTGCTCGTATTTTCAAATTTACCTGTTTCTCGTGAGAATAGAGGGAGAAAATAGTCAAATTGCTCACCCACCTGCTGTGTTCACAAACAAATAAACCCTCTACACATAGTTCCCATAAGTCTGAACTGGAAGTAATCTATGCCACCGAACAGCCGTCTTGGTAGGCAAACGCAGCACAAAGCATAGATGAGCCATGGCTTCCAGACCAACAAAAACAAAGCACAGTAGTTGTCATAGGTACCATCATGTCAGTTACAGACACCTACCAAGATGGCTGATGGCTACAAAGTTTCTGGAAGTGTGACGTCAAATGAGAACTATATATAAATAATTTATCACGTGGTGACAATATAGATCGTTGAGGAAAGACCTTCTTTCATCAGTCAATGATTCAACCAACAGCTTTACTTTCTGGGCTGCAGTTACCACGGTAACTCTTTCAAAACATGTAATTTGTAAACTGATTGAACTTTTGCTAATTGTGTACAACACCAGACCAATTAATCCTTGCAATTATTTGTGACGCATCTAAAATGAGTATTTTCCACAACTCTTCAGAGCTAAATAAGAGTCTCTGTTAGCCGTAATAATTACTAAAGACCATTACATAGGAATGCAGAAAGAGCTAGAGCGTGGAGCTCGTTCTTTAAAAGAAGACATTCAAGTGTTTAATACTAGTATGTAAAGCTTTCTAACCGCTTTCCAGTGAATGATTCACTGTCCTCTCCAATTCTGTATCTGACGACGCTTCTCGACCAGGGGTCCACACCTCGTGAAGAGTGGGAGGCCCGGGGCTTTTCTGTGGGGTTCTGGACGCTGGTGTGGAGGATGGGGAGCTGGTTGTTGAACTAGGGGCGGTGGGGTTGCTGCTCGTATTCTCGTCCTGCAGCCCCTTCCCATTAAACACGGAGTTCTCTTTTTCCCTGCAAAGCTTCACTCCGTTCTTTGCTTTCTTGAACAAGACAGAGGTCCGCCGTCCGACTCCCCCGGTGGCGGGCCGCGGAGAGACGGAGAGCGCCGGCAGGGCGTTGGCTACAACCTGCCCCTCGTAGTGCAAAGTGGGAGGTGGTGTCACGCAACATTCTCTTCGTGCTTTAGTGCAATTAATGTTTTCTGAGGCGCTGTTCAAGTGGTTGCCGTCTATTTTAAGGCGCTTGCAGGCCCAAGAGGGGGAATGGACCTCCCCCGTCATGGGCCGCAGTGTGGGAGGCTCCAGAGGCGGTTCTCCTTGTCGAGGAGGAGGAGACGGGCCTCTAGGTTCCAGTCTTGGGGGAGAAGTGGATTTGAGGTCATCTAGAAGAAGAAACAAAATATGTAAAGATAATTTAAACGCAATTCTTCACAAATGATTGGTTATGCTGTACGTAGTATGATGTGGTCGTTTTCACACACACGAAAATGGCGTCTTTTTCCAATGGTTACACATTAACCACAGCCCGAAAAGAGATAAGATATTCAAAATGGAGGACTTCGTCGAGACAAGTGACTAAAGAAAATCGCTCTCACAACTGTACACCAGCAACATGGCAACATTTTACATAGAGATGCACCGTGAAATCAAATGGTGACCAGAATCAGACGTCCTTCCGCTTGAAGGGCCAGGAATGGAGATCGATCTGATGGTGGAACAAAATCTAAAAGCTACCAGTTGTGAAAGTTGTTACTAAGGGAAGAAGACTCAGGATATTTTAATGATATTCTACTAATGTAGAATAATGTCGAAAAAACACAATTTCGTAATTGTGATGTCATTAAGTAAGAAATGCAATTAACATCACATGTGAATCTTCTTGTTCACGTGATTAAAAGTCAGGTGGCAATGAATGTAAACAGCTGCATGGGCAATATTCATATTTCAGCCACAGCGCTAGCGCTCATCTGTCAGTCATCAGAGGAGATGTTGGCGTCTTATTCAGGCCTTGGAGCATCAAGTTCCTTATGCTTTGGGGCGGTTCTGTATACACGAGGCGTTTTGGCAAAATGGCCGTTTTTGGCTGCGTTTTCACATAAGAGCTGTGGATTCGACACTTTCAAATGACAAGCTCAACTTTTGATGAACATTGACATACTGTGAGATTTCTGGTTGGACTAGTTGCACATAGGCCAAGGAGGTCAGTGCCTATAAGTAAGTGAGTTGTTTCTGTACACAAACTGGCGAGTTGCGAAAAAAGTGTTTCAATTGCAATTTTGCAAAATTCACAATTTTTGATGTGGCTGAAAAACCACCTCATTCCAGAGCAGAAACTTTTTATCAATACACCTGAGTTATTTTCAAATTTATTCCGTAGTTCCAATCCGCAAAGTGTTATAATCAGTGGAAATGCAGCTAAAGGTTTTTAAAACAAAAACAGTGAAAACAACGGCTTAAAAAGAAAACTTTTGTACATAAATTAACATCTGGATGTTCTAGACTGCCAGAGAAAGAGTAAGACAGAAAGGCTAACAGAATACAGCAAACGAAGTTGCTTCGTTTAATCCTTTTGAGCTCCCAACATCTGTCATGAACATGTACAATTTGAAAATATTAGTAGCTATTTGTAAAATATGAACACAATCCCATTTTTGCAGTGCAAGTTGTGCTAATCACTCATATTTCTTTAGCTTAAATGGTAAATTCTGTTTTTTTGTTGTCGTTTTTTAATTACAACCCCAACAGCAACTGTTTTTGCACACAGTGTGACTTTGCCTCTATTCTTATAAAAAAAAATAATTGCTTGGGGCAGGAAGGATAGAACTAATATTTTACATGCCAATTCTACATCTTCTTATTTGGTAGTTTTTAGAAAGAAATCCAGCAATGCGGGTCAATAAACCTCTTATCAGTGCATCCCTAATTTTACTGCTAAAAAAAAAAGTGTTTTGATGTTGTCTTTGAGTGCCTGACTGGACCTGTCTGTAATCAGAAGTGAGATGATATGGCATGACTGAAAACGGCCCGAGGAGTGGTGAATCCATGAGAGTGATGTATAAAGGAGGTGCAAACACAGCGTGCACTAGAAGAGAGGAGTTGTGAGGCAGCCGTGGCCAACGAGACTCTCTGGGCCCCTACTTACTAGACTGGAGACAGTGGGGTGGTTGGGGTTGGTGCGTTAGGGGAACCCTGGCTCAATTACCTGAGGACAATGTTCCATTAGCTCAAGTTTCACAACTCATCTCAATGAAACAAATTAGTCTTTCAAAAGATTCATGCACTGCAAATTTAATTCTCATGTTACTCTAGTGCATTTCATTGCCCTCTCCTCTTACCTTTGTCTGAGGACAGGCTATTATCTGCCTTGGCGTTGTTATTGTTGTATTCTTCGTCGTCGTCGTCATCATCTTCGTCCTCTTCTTTAACATGCCCGTTGTGGATGCCGTGGCTCGTGGGGTGGCCCTGTCTGAGCCGGAGCTTGTTGATCTCGCGTCGAAGCTGGTGGATGCGTTTGGCCCGGGCGCCGCTGCACCGCATGGATGTGACAAAGTCTAGTTTCTCCAGAAGCTCCTTCAGCTGCTCTTCCATCGTCATGTGGAGTCGGTTATCTGGATCCAGAACACTGTCAACTGAGCACATCGACAAGTTCAAATAGGACTGGAGGTCTTAAAAAAGTGGTTCCCACAAGAAGACGTTCCCACTAATGCTACAAGACCATACCATCCTCCCAGGTACAGCTGTAGAAGTCTCTCTTCTGGGGTGACTCGGGGAGGTGCATCCCGGTATCCAGATCAAGGCCGGCGTTTGTGGCTTGTCTTTGGGCATGGCGCAATACAGCACCCCCTAAGTCACGCAGACGCAGCGCTGTTTTGTAGAAGACCGTGTCTTTGGTGTTATAGAGGAGGCAGTTTGACACCATCAGATTAAAGTCAGCCTCCAGGTCAGCCACAGAACGGTAAGCATGACTCTCAAGCTTGGAGCGCATAGTGGAGAAGTCCATTGGATTAGTGATAAACTCTAGGTAGTCTGGAACCTGAAAATGGAACAAATGTTTTCCCTTCAAAAATACTGAACACACTTAGATTAAAAAGTACAATAAGTTAAGATGGCTTTACAGGGGAATAAGATAGAAAATTCAATTAACAGAGCAGAATGTTTTCCAATCAGAATTACTTCTTCTGCCTTCAATCAATGGTTTAATGTCTATTTAGCACGGTGGCCAACAAGTGCAATCGCACAGCAAACACGTGAATGATGCAAACTCCAAAACACAAAAGCAACAGAAAAATATTGCAAACAAAAATTGTTGTAATTACATAAAATAGGAACAAACACCTACAATTAACAAAACAAATGCAAAATGAAAAATGCTGCAACCACAGGAAATAGAAGTAAAAGGGAAAATGCTGCAAATAGCAAAAACACCTGCAAATATGAAAAGCGGCAAACTACCTCCACAAAACCAAGGCGCTCCAGACCACTAGCAGGAGTCGGGAGTAAGTCATTTTACCTATATAAATATCCTTATGTTCAATATTATCATCAAGTGTCACACAACTTTTCTATCTTTCTTTGTTCTTAAAATTTTCTTCTGGACATCTATGACACCATTAACTCATGACAGCCCATCGTTACCATAGACATATACGTGTAAGGATCCAGACAGCGTGGTCCCATACCACTTGTTGGTCGACTTCTCCTAGTGGTCTGGAGCATTTTTGTTTTGTGGAGCGAGTTTGCAGCATGTCATACTTGAGGTAACGGTCACACAGTTACAACTGGAGACAGTGCTGCTCCGTCTCCTTTCATTTCTATGGTGTTTGCGCGGTGAGGCACAGACGCTTGCGCTTATACTGACTAGCGAACAGCATAATTTGTTCATGTGAAATTTCTAGCTCGTACATGCAGAAGTGCACACGCAGGCTAGCGATGCTACAGTTGAGAATTGTTCAACTTTTGACATTGATTTCGCTATCTGTCCAGTGTACTGGGCTCAGCCTGAGTGGAGTAATACTGAAGCTTTTAGCTTCCTGTGCGTTTAGCCGTTACCAAGGAAATGAGAGGAGTAAAGCTTTTTGTCACCCAGTCTCTCAAGAGAGAGAGACATGACGAAAACAAACAAGCAATATTATTGCCCTCATTTTAATTTAATTCATCGATTTATTGTCTATTGCGACAGGCCTAACAGCAACACGACTACATGTTGCTGTGAGACAGAATATTGTCATTTTGAGACAAGATTATGTCTCAAAATGACACAATAACAGCAGGTTATTCCGCTCCCAAAACAAACACCAACCTCTGGAGAAATCTCTCACACTCACTCTGGATCCTCTGATCAATTCATCTCAAGTTATGACACAATGTTTTTTCTTATTATAGGAGAATTTCTATATGGAATTTCTTAAAACACAAAGCAGTCTGGGTAATAGCACAAACTCCAGTTTCTTACTGCAGCTGTCACCGTTTGTTTTCTGCGGTAGGCTTAACTTTGAGCTTCAGTCAGGTATGGTTTCTGTTTCCAGCTTTCTAAGTTTTAAAACTAACTTCCATAAGAATTCTATATGATTTTATTTATCTGAGAACTAAAGAACATTCAATGAAACATGCTACAAGTTCACCTAGAGTTTACACTACAATTTGGACAAGAAGCCTTACCTCCTTCAAGTTAACTGGCTGGGCAAAAATGTGAGCAGTGTCCTTCTCCTGAAGATGGTCCAGGGTGGCACGCAGCAGCATCAACATAGGAGTGAGCTGCATCTCTAAAGTTGATTGGTGAACTTTGACCTGCAGTTGAAGAATACAGACTTGTCAGGTTTTAATAGGAAGAGATTTACTGACAAATGAATAAGCATAGTACTTATTGGAAACAAGCACAGTCTACATTTAGCAGTCTTAAATTTCCCAGGGATGTATTAAGATGACACAATTAGCAAAATTTCCATAGGATAAGAGATAGGAGGTAAATTATTATTACAAGAACATCAAATTACATTAGACTATGTTTTATTTCTAAACCTTTATTTAAAAAAAAAATCTTTTTGTACAATTTTAAAATATTTAATTGGCAACGCTTACATTTAAAGCTTTGCCAACCAGTGACTTAACTTATTCCATGAAGTCTGATTTAGTTTATTTCACTGCGTGTCCGTCTACAACAATGTGGTGAAGAAGCAGATAAACTGCACCTGATCAAGGCCCCCAAGTCCAGTTGATTTTAGCCTTTATTTCTTTACATTTACATATGATAGGATGACAATGTTAGCATAAAGACTAGTCCACTGTTACCTGTTCCCGTTTGAGCTTCTCTCTTTTGCGTATGAGCTCCACCAGCAATCTGGCTTTTTCAAGATCATGCCGGAGTTTCTGCCAGTATCTCAGAGCTTCTCTTGCTGCAGAAATCTTCTCGTCCACTTCAGGCTGAACAAAACATCTCATTTTACAGCTTGTAAAGGTACATCTCATAAACAGCAAGTTATGTGTCTTTTGTTTTGTCGTTGTTGCAATAATTAAAACAGAAAAAATACCTGTTCTGTACTCTTTTGTGATTGGATGTTAGAGTGCAACTGCCGAACCAGTGCCACACCGTTTCTTGACTGACGTTTTAGCAACCAGTAGCTGTGCAGTCTGTGCATGAACTGGTTTTTCCTTTGCATGAGGATTCCTTTGGAGATTATATTCAACCTGTAACAGATGAGAAATAAGCATCTTGCTAAATGGATCCTGAAAATGCAATACAGAAAAAACCAAAACAATACTGGACATGATCAAGAAAAGCAAACCTGCTTGTGGGTATCTGCAGCACCGTGACCTGTGGAGAACCTGTGGTTTGGGTTGTGCACTCTGTATTTTTCTTTCCTTTCTTCTTATCTGCTGGCTCATCTTCACACTTCCTGCCTTTTTTAGGCAAAGTCGGACCATCCGTGTAAGCGCTGCGTCCTCTGCTCGCCCTTCTCCTGCTGCCCACGATTCGCCCCTCACTCTCCTCGTCGGACTCTGACTCCTGTCCCAGAGGCGAGTGCGTCTCGCAAAACGCCGTCTTCTTTACTGAGAACGTTGTGCCATTGATGCCCGTTTCCCTGACAGGATCGATCTTCATGAACAGACCGGCCCGCTGAGCGCATGTGACATGAAACGCAGTGTAACAGTTGGCCTTGTGGCACTGAATACACGCGCCGCGGCCTTTCTGCTTGCAGAGGTAGCAGGTTAACTTCCAGCGAGCTGGAGGAATGTTACCAACCCCTTCCACCGGTTCTAGGAACACGGTGTTGGCAAAGCACACTTCGGGAATCCATATAGCACACACCACGTGTGCCCAACGACCCTCGCTTGTTTGTTTGAAAGCCCCTCCCCGGTTAGGACACAAGACGCAGTCCACAGGTTTCTGAGGAGACTGAAGGCAGCAGCGGCAGAGCCACTGCCCTTCAGGGACGTAGGGAACGCCATAACACTCCTGGTGCACAGCCAAGTTGCAAGAGTCACAGAACAGGATGACGTTGCTATTGAGGCATTCATCATCCAAGCACACACAGCAGAAGGCGTCGTCGTCAATAGCGCTTTGTGGAGGCGCTCGGATGCGTGCTTCTCTGTATGCCTCCTCCTCCAACCGGTCCACTAGTAGCTCGAAATTGTCTGGCGAAATGGCTGAGAGACCCTCGGAAAGCCGGGTGGCGTTAACCATTTCCAGCCAGGCGGAGTCCTCCTCATCCATGTCATATTCTGCCTTTGTTTCCTGATCCTCTGGGGAGCACTCGATGTAACGGTAATAAGCAGCTGGCAGGGGAGGCGCCTCAACCGGAGTGAAGCTTTCCACAACACGAAACTTAGGCTCAGGGAGGGTTATGTGGGTTCTGTTCGATGTGCTGGACTTTTCCGGTGTATGAGGTTGGGGATTGTGGCATTGGTTCTTGGGAGGCTGCGTCGACCTGCCGGAGGTGACTCTAGACTCTTTCCTGCGGCCTCTGAGCGTGGAGACTTTCCGGGGAGTTTGTGCACTGCTGGTGGGCGATACCGACTGCTCACTGTTCTCCTTGTTGCTGTTGCACTCGCTGATGTCCTGAGCCACTGTCTCATCATCCGTGATGACTTCCAAGGGTTCCAGCACAGAGATGCGGTGTAGCCTACCATCCAGTTCAACCTCCACCACCTTCTGAGCCTGAGAATAGGAGAGAGTTTCTCTACTTGGAGACGCTTTGAGGCTGTACGGGGATGGAGATCGCTGGCGGGTGCCCCCCCGCCCGCCAACTGTCCCATTGGACTTCTTGCCATCTACTCCACCTCCTCCAGCCACCTGGCAAGTTCGACGTGGCTTCCTCATAGGCCACTGCTCACACTTTCACTCCTGTAAATCAAGAACAAAGAAATTTAGGGGACAGTAGTGTATTTTACTTTGTAGAAAATGTTAAATATACCACAAAGTAGGGGTGGGCGATACGGACTTAAGGTTTTATCACAATATTTTGTGCTACTATTGTGATAACGATAAAAGTGACAATA
Organism: Girardinus metallicus; assembly: GCA_903067095.1. NCBI lineage: Eukaryota > Metazoa > Chordata > Actinopteri > Cyprinodontiformes > Poeciliidae > Girardinus > Girardinus metallicus. Next base: position 1,946 of record CAEGAE010021234.1, on the reverse strand, counting down.
AATGATTTCTTTTTTTCTCAGGAAGCTGCATGGCTACGACATTTATAGCCCCACAAACACAAATACTACTCTTAAAAAAACAAACCATTTGTAATATGCTTCTGTAGGACACCAACCACATAAATTTGTATCACTAAACTGCATTTAATCATATTTTTATATAATATGATATTTGTTGCTGTGATAGAGTGGCGAACCGCATGTACCCTGCCACCCTGCCCAAAATGAGATAGATAGGCACGAGCCCATAAGGAGAGAGAGAGAAAGACAGAGAGACAGAGAAAGGAGAAAGAGAGAGAGTATGGATGGATGGATGGATGGACGGATGGATGGACGGACGGACGGACAATATTTGTTGATGTTCTCATTGAATAAACAAACAATCCTAACCATACAGTTTTGGAGGGGTTTAAATATCATTAATTGGAATTAATTGTGACAACAATCTATAAAAATTCTTATCATTGATAATAAATGTATCATTGTAAATGAAAAGCCCAAACCTACAACCAAATTCTATATTTATTTTTATGAACAAATGTACCCCGACAAAACACAGCTCAATGTATGAAAATGAAAAGAAAAAAATCCCAATGAAATGCTGCTCTGTATGCATTTTAGTTTATGACATCCCAAAAGTCACAAGAACCAAGTTGGCATAAGAAATCATCATGACAGAATAGCAACTTTTTCAACAGATTCTGAATCTTTTAAGATGCACTTGAGTTGCAAAGTGTTCAGCCGTGTTTGAGTCAGAGTTTGTCTCCAGAGAAACCGGTGATGGATGCCACCACGGCAAAAAGTGATAATGGTTTTCAGGACTTTAACTTGTACAAATTTGTTTTCATGCCTGCTTGAATTTTTCCACCTGATTATTTTTTATGCACATTTCCTTCTTACATAATAAGAAACAGCCTGATTATTCTTGTATTACCATAAATCCATTGCCCTGAAGCCTTTTATATATATAAAAAAAAACATCTTCAGTACAGAAAAGCAAGCCTTGCTGTTTGCTGGCTGTGTGGTGAGGACAGGATAGTCAGGATGCCCTGACTAATCTGATGTCGGATGTCAGGGCTAATAGTTGCTGACTAATGGGTGCGTTTTCTATGGTACCAGAACCAGGCAGGATATCTTCCACAACACTGGAACCTTCTCTTAGGACCATACAGCTCCGATATTGCTCCTTTGTAATTTGCTCTCTAGCTTCCTCCTATTCACCTCCTTGCTGTCTCTAATCTTGATTTTGAGCTGTGTCTGTATACTCCTCTATAACTCTTTCTTTCTGAAGTTTCTATTTTTTTTCTTGTTCCACAGTTCCTTCAGGCCACTGGTGATTCAGGTTTACTATTAGAATGGTGGGCATGGTCGATCACACACTTTGTTATGGCACTGATGTCCTCTCCATGTGGCTGGCAAAGAACAATCCAATCTGCGCCTCAAAACAACCCTCCATAGCTTCTTTTGCTTCCTTTGACCACTTTCTCAGTCCTTTTCTTTACAGATAGTCTCTGAACAAGGGGTTTATATTCAGTGCACAGAAGAACAAGTCTGTGATTTGACTTTCCCAGAAGAAATTTTGGTTTGGAGATGTATGAATTATTGACATTTTTGTAAAACAAACGTAATGTTTTGTTTCACTGGTAGTGCAGCTGACAAGCTGCTTAAACGTTGGTAGTTTAGCAAAGTGAGGCACGATTAAAAATCACCAGATATTTCCACAAATGCATTGGGGTGTTGTCTTAGCTTTAAATGGACTGAACTTATATAGCGCTTTATCCGATCATTTCTGACCACTCAAATCGCTTTACACTATAGTCATTCACCCATTCGCTCACACAAACACTCACACATTCATACACCGATACGCAGACCGGTAGGCAATTTGGGGTTAAGTGCCTTGCCCAAGGGCACATCGACATGGGGCAGGAGGAAGCTGGAATTGA
>CAEGAE010021225.1:0-148171 GCA_903067095.1 Girardinus metallicus | reverse complement strand
GCAATGCATGGAGGCAGTGTCTGACTTGTTTTACAAGTCAGTCACTGCCTCCATGCATTGCTATGGGCAGGCCCCAATAAAGAGACATTCTATTGGGTGTAGAATAATAGGTGCCTGCCATGCAATGCATGGAGGCAGTGTCTGACTTGTTTTACAAGTCAGACACTGCCTCCATGCATTGCTATGGGCAGGCCCCAATTATTGTTTTAGCATCATTTTCCAGCAATGTAATGGTAATAATAACAATAGAACACATTCTCAAAGATCAATAAACTTTAAATCCTAACAAACATTTAACATTAGATCTGGAAGACATTTTAAATATCCATAAATAAACAAAATAAATCAAATGAATTATGAAGTCTCAAAACAAAACTGTCCTTCAAAATAATTATTTAGTTGAGACCAAACCAGCATACTGAATATATAAACAATTATTCATTATATTTCTGAGTGTAGCCTAGCCTAAGCTAATCTAAGCTAACGCTAGAACGTTCAGTGAAGCTTCAGCTCTGCAGATGCCGCCATGTTGCTGGTTGCTTCCAGCGATGCGTTCAAGGTGAAGCAACACAGTTGGATTTTAGCATCTCAGCTGCATCGAGACACGTTTTGACATCTGTGGTACTTTGAGTGTGAATTCCAGCACACGTCTGAACCGGCGGCACCGTCGTGTCTGGACACGCGGCGCCGGCCAGGCAGCGATGGCGGCTCGTTTATCCTCAGTAATCAGCACTTTAGTGAATTTTTGGCATGTTTCTAATCTGGTCAGTTAGTAGCGGCTATCTTGACCCGTCATAGTGATGCAGGAGGCGTCCCTCTGTTCCACCAGGCACATTTACCTGGTGGAACAGAGGGACGCCTCCACTCCTTGCAAACTGGATGTGTATTTCCAATATATTTAGCATTTTGAGGAGATGTGTTAGTTCGTCCGTCCAGTGTGCAGTAAGGCTAAGATAAATAAAATTAAGCCATTAAAGTTAAAAAATTACCTAATTTTTTTAACTTTAAAAAATTTAAGTTAAAAAAACTTTAATTTTTAAAGTATTTTACCTGAATAAAATAAAAATAATTTTGTTATGTAAATAGAATTATTTTATTAAAATAAATAAAGGAAACAGACGCCCAGAGGGTCTGCCGGGCGCTGGAGACGTCGTTGGATCGTTTTTCCGGTTAAAATAGTCAAACCATTGCTTCTTCCAGTTCTTGCGTTTGTTTTGGTTGCGTTTACCCAGAATGCCCTGCAGCGTAATCCACTTCCTGCTTTTGGAGCGGTCTCCGGTCAAACCGAACCCAGATCTCGGATCAGAGTTCGATTAGCGTTCACAGCTCACCAAATGAACTGGACCAGGACTCGTTATACCGAAGACACACCGCAACCTCTGACCTCTGACCCCTCCCATCAGAACACCTGGGGGTAACCGGGTCGACCAGAACCACAAACTGTTTAATTCCGAGAGATTGTCTGGATGTTTTCACGCCATCGAGTCATGATGACGGAGCGCCGGCCCGTCCTTCACTGCAGCTCTGCTTATTTAGGAGGCGTGTGTGTGTGAGCGTGTGTGTGTGCGTGCGTGTGTAGGTGTGTGTGTGTGTGTGTGTGTGAGCGTGTGTGTGTGAGCGTGTGTGTGTGTGCGTGTGTGTGTGTGCGTGTGTGTGTGTGTGTGTAGGTGTGTGTGTGAGCATGTGTGTAGGGGTGTGTGTGTGTGTGTGTGTGTGTGTGTGTGTGCGTGGGTGGGTGTGTGCGTGTGGGGGTGTGTGTGTGTGTGTATGTGTGTGCGTGTGGGTGTGTGTGTGTGTATGTGTGTGCGTGTGGGTGTGTGTGTGTGTGAGCGTGTGTGTAGGTGTGTGTGTGGGCGTGTGTGTGTGTAGGCGTGTGTGTGTGTGTGTGTGTGTGTAGGTGTGTGTGTGTGTGTGTGGGTGTGTGTGTGTGAGCGTGTGTGTGTGTGTGTGTGCGTGTGTGTGTGTGTGTGAGCGTGTGTGTAGGTGTGTGTGTGAGCGTGTGTGTAGGTGTGTGTGTGTGTGCGTGAGCATGTGTGTGTGAGCGTGTGTGTGTGTGTGGGTGTGTGTGTGTGAGCGTGTGTGTGTGTGTGTGTGCTGTCAGGCCCCTGCTCTCTAATCATAGTGTTTTCAGCACAAACAATCCCACATGCTGCGTTTCTGAACCCTTCCTCCCGGTTTCATGTCAAATCTTCTCATCCTTTTTCACGAAGAGTCACTGATTCCCTCCCAATATTCCTAAAACTGTTTTCTGAAGTTTTTTTTTTACTGTTTTCTGAATTTTTCTGGCTGTTTTCTGCTGAGTCTTTCTGCCCAGTTATCTCCTCCGTGTTTCTCTGCCTTACAAACTGCTGGAGTCCTGATTCATCATTTAACTCAGATCTCAGGTTTGACAGGAATTTAAACTGAACATGATTGTAACTTGACTTGATTACCGAGATTTGTTAGATCAACTAAATAATGTAATATACCTTAAACATTCAGTTTCGCCAGCAGGCTGTGATTTTCAGTTTGCTGCAGTTGGTTGTTCCTGATGTTGACATTCGGCACGTTTTCTGCCGACTAATCAAGTTTTTCTGTTCTTAAACTTCTGCTTGGTTCCATTTCTGCAGCTCAACAGTTTGCATGGTCTGTCATTAATTAATCACATTTTAATCAAACCATACGCCAACAAAATCAACAACATTTTCAACTCAAAGCCCTTTCCTGCCAGCTTCAGTTTTAGGAGTACAGAGAGAACTCCTCACTAGTAAAATCCATGTAATTAATTCAGATGTACTTGTTAAAGTCCTGGTTTCAGTTTTGTGTCTGTGGTTTTATTTTATAGTCTGAAATACTTTGCAGTCCTGCCCTTAAAGTGCTTTTGTTACTTCATGCATTTAAAGTTTAAATAATCGTCTCTCTGAATCCCTAGAAGGTTTGCTTTAATCCCAGGTTAACAGGAAACCTGTCCGTTCTTCCAGGTTATGCAACACGCTGCAAACGCGCCTGTTGTGCTGAAGCTCTAAATAAAAGAGCAGCTTGAGGCCAAAGTTTTTATCTGCCTGCCGAAGGATCCAGTCACATGAAGAGAGAACGACTTCTCACTGCTTCAGCTCTAAATATAGAGCAGAGAAATATTAATGCACTTCAGCCTCTGTCACTACGCAGAGCGAGGGTGAAAATCAGACCATCACTTTTCTGCCAGGTAACAGAATGTGAAGCCACGTTCGGTTTTGGACGCAGCGGCACAACGGGGAACGGAGACGGATTGTTGATGTGTGTGTGAGCTCAGCTAACCTGCCAACATGGCGGCTTTCAGGGAGAACGGACCACCGGCAGCAACCCAGTGCCAGAACCAGCAGAACCAGCGACGATCCTGGAGCACAGCTGGTTGGTTCCAGTTCAGCCCGTAAATTTCCAGAAGGAAACGATGTCGGCAGGAAGTTCTCCTCCAGCTGCTGGGATGAAAAGAGAGGCTGATTTTCAGAGGAAAAGACGAGAGAAGAAGAGAGAACCTGAGAAAAAACTGAATAAAATATACTGAGGAGCATCCAACCATCATCCAACCTTCATCCAACCATCATCCAACCTTCATCCAACTTTCATCCAACCATCATCCATCCATCATCCAACTTTCATCCAACCATCATCCATCCATCACCCAACCTTCATCCATCCAACCAACCAACCATTCAACCAACCATCCATCCATCATCCAACCATCATCCATCCAACCAACCAACCATCCATCCAACCATCATCCAACCAACCATCCAACCATCATCCAACCAACCATCCAACCAACCAACCAACCAACCATCATCCAACCAACCATCCAACCATCATCCAACCAACCATCCAACCAACCAACCAACCAACCATCCATCCAACCAACCATCCAACCAACCATCCATCCATCCAACATCCATCCATCAGGGTGCAAGTTATTGATTAATGAATTAAGCTAATGTTGATTTATATACTGACTAATGATTAATTGATAAGCTCTTAAAAATCTTTTCCATTTGGCTTAAATCCTAACATCTTGTGTTACATACTGACCGAATAAACAGAAAATTGTGGTTCTCACATTATTAAATCTCGACATGTTCATAAAATATAACAAAATATGAACCTCCAAGTTGCCGAATAGAAAAATAAAGGAAGTAAAATGTGTGAAAAACTGTAAACACAGAGATGTTCATACATGAGCCAGAAGAAAGTTTTCAACAGAGAAAACGATCATTTAGCGTCAACCACTTAGGATCTAAAGAACATTAAATGCTGTCGGCTTGTTTCTGCCGGTGAGCAGTGAGTTCAGCTATTTTAAGTAACTAGTCTATGATGACGATGCTATGCTAACAACGAGCTAACCCGTGTTTTCTCTGAGCTAAATCATTTATTTAGCTTCTGTAAACCCAAAGTCTTCCTGGAGTTGGACGTTAATGTTGAGTCGTTGCTGGATTCAGTCACAGCTCAGGTGACTGTACGGCTGGTGGGTTATATTTAATTTATTTAGCTTTTTGTTTTTTAGCATTAAAGTCCCACTGAATAAACATATTTGTGACTCGGCACTGAGCTAGCTGCTAGCAACGTTAGCACTCTCGGGACAACCATGCTAGGGCATAAAAATATATCTTACCTTACGTATGAATGCTTGTCTTTCTACGTAACTGTCCAATAAAACATCTGAAAATACAATTTAAACGATGCAGCTGATCGTTGCCTGTTAGAAAGTGGCTCTGGCATTGTAAGTTTCCCCACCTCCTGTTTTTAGCTGTAGGTCGTTGATCCACTTTTCTCCTTTTTATTTCGGTACGTTTTTTTAAATTTAACTCCCTTGTGACCAGCTACCTTTGAAACACGAACATAACATTTATCTTTATCTCTGTTAGAACGGTCAGGACTCAGATTTTAGGTATTTTGTTGCTGGATCAGCAGAAATAAATGGGCTGCATTTACTTCCGGCCCTCCATCTGCATTGGGTGACGTCGGCGCTACGTCACTTGAAACCCAGCAATTGCAATTAACTTTAATCTAATAAACTATTAATATACAACCCTACCATCTATTCATCCATCTACATACTGTAATATATCGTGTTTTTCTGTCTCTTCTTCTCTGTTTCAGGACGAGACTGGAGCCTACGTCATCGACAGAGACCCCACCTACTTTGGTCCGATCCTCAACTACTTACGGCACGGAAAACTGGTTTACAACAAGGAGCTGGCGGAGGAAGGTCTGTCCTGTCTGTACTAAGACTATAAATACTTCTGAACATGATTAACTCATTTCAGATATGTAAGAGCATGCTAATATTAATATTATACACAAATAGCATACCACTAGCTACAGCATAAATAATGTAGTTGAAATATATATTTACATTGTTTAATATGTTACAATTTAAAGAATATATCAATATTTTTCTAATCAGATTGTAAAGATCTGCAGCCTTTACAGTCCAAAGTTAAACTTGTTTAGAGGTGCAAATGTACACGACGTCTTGAAAAAAGACAACCTGTAGTTTTTTCATAAATATACAGGAAATTTATCGGTTTTATTTATATTTTCATGTTTTAAAGTTAAAGAAAACATTTTTAAACATTTGCAAAAAGTGGATGGACACATTTTCTTTTGTGAAATGTTTATTTGTGGAAAATTATGTAAAAAAAAAAAAAAAACAGTTTCCAACCCAAAGACAAGAAATTAGATTTTTGTGATTATTAGTATTTCTAGTGATTCCATAGAGAAAATTAAATGCAAATATTATAAGAAAAAGACAGAAACAGTGCTAAAAATCTTCATTTGTTATGTTTACATTAACATCCTAATCATTTTAAACCAGTTTTTATGAGCCTTGGGTTGCAGACCGCTGAGCCAGACGCAGGCGGGTTTAATGCGTCTGTTGCAGCGCTGCTCGTTGCTCGTGTTGCTCATGTTGCTCGTGTTGCTCGTGTTGCTCATGTTGCTGTTTTCTGGTTTGAAGGCGTTTTGGAGGAGGCTGAGTTTTACAACATCACGCCGCTGATCAAACTGATCAAGGAGCGGATCGTAGAGAGAGACTCTAAAGCCACACAGGTAAATTCACATATTCAGCAATATTAAGGAATTACTGACTTAAAACAAACTCATATTTCATGCTGGAAGGTTATCTGCAAGTTACTTTTGACTCATTTCAAATGTATTAATATATTTGAAATAGAAACCAAAAAAAACTTGGTAAAATCTTGTTTTTGCATTGCAGCAAAAAGTTAGTCAGTTTGGAGCAATAAAAACAGAATGGTGCAAAAAATGTGGTTATTTTAGACGTAATACTTTGTATTTTAATAAGATTTCAATTTGTCTGTAATCTTTCTGACCCAATTTAAAATAAAAAGCCTCAGTCCACACTTGGGACCCCCCTGGTGTTGAGTTTAGTAATGAGCGACATAAACTTTACCTAATCATAAAATGCTGCTAAACACGGAGCCGTTACATAACATTAGATGTTCATTCTTCCACAAACAAAGAATCTTTTCTCCAGGAACCGTTTTTCTTTTCTTACCCAGTCTTACATAAAGCTCAAACAAACGCCCACGTCCTCTGAGGCTGACTCACTGCTGCGCTCACAAACATCACGCAAAAATATCAACATTTAGGGACGTTAGCTTCTGGTCACTTTATTACCTGCGTTTCATGGCTTCTCATGTCACTGGGCAGAGCGATTCGACTTCACAATAAAAGTCTTTTTACAAGGAGAATAATAAATGACAGAAAACATTTTCAATCTTTCCTCCTGTGAGTTGCACCACCAGGACACGACCATTTTTAATTACGAGAATATAGTCATAATATTAGCAGAATAAAGGCGCAATTTTACTAGAACGTCTTAAAATGATGAGGAAAAAAAGTTGTTTTAATAAGAAAAAAGTTTGTATAATTCTTGTTATTCTTTGTGAAGGAGTCCTAATAAAATTACTCATTCATCCCCCTGATTTTATGATTTTATTCTGGTAAAATTAAAACATTATTCTCATTTTATTCCAACCTTCTTGTCCTACAGCTTTGTTCTCATATAACTTTTATTTTGTAAATAACTCCTGCATTCAGCTTCTATGCACCACAAATCTGGAACAAACTTTCTAAAAACTGCAAAACAGCCGAAACGCTGAGTTCCTCTAAATCAAAACTGAAAACTCAGCTGATTTAAATCACAGTAAATGAAACATTGAGCAACATATTTGATGAGTAATGATGATTTTAGTGATGGCTCATCTAGTTATGTTTGTGTCTCAATTATGGACTTTATGACTTTATTTTTGCGTTATTATGATGTAAAGCATGTTTTACTGCCCAGTTGTTGAAATAAACTTAATTTATTCATTGATAACTTGAATTCTTCTGATCAAAATTGAAAAAAAAAACACTTTATAATTATTATTATATTTTGTTGTAGAATTGACCTGAATTCAAAGTCCAAATAAACAGAAACTGTAAAACATGTTTGTCAAACAAGATGGCCGCCTATGGAAGTACATTGGTGGAAAAAAAATCTGTCTTTCAAAGAATTGAATTTGTAATAATTTATTTTTGCTCCCTGACATTTTTAGGGCTCTTCAGCTTTAATAATCTTCATCAGTTGTGTGTTGGGTTGTTTCTTTGTCTCACCTGTCCTCACCTGTCCGTCCCGCTCCCAGCAGGTACCACCCAAACACGTGTACCGGGTTCTGCAGTGCCAGGAGGAGGAGCTGACCCAGATGGTCTCCACCATGTCGGACGGCTGGAAGTTTGAGCAGGTCAGCGTGCGCGCCTGCAGAAAGCCCCGCACCGGACTGCTCTGGACTGTGGGTTGGACTCACGCTGCTGCTGACCCCTCAGTTTGACCCCTGACCTCAGCCCTGCTCTCTGCACTCCTCAAACTAAAGCTGGAAAACAAACAGATGAGTCAGAAACTGAGATGTTTAATTGCAGGTTGTTTCTGTTCTGCTGTCTGAACACTAGGTGGCGCTGGTTAATCCCAGAGTTGGGTAGTAACTAGTTACATTTACTCAGTTACATTTGCTTGAGTAACTTTTTTTGAAAAGATTTACTTTTGGATGTTCACTTCGCTGTATTTTTTACTTTTACGTGAATAATTTTATTATGAAGTTTTTCTTCTCTTACTTGAGTAAAATTTCTGGATTTTCTTCCCACTGAATGAAAAACAAACATGTTTTAACCAGAATCCACCAGAAACACGCCTGCAGCTTCTGTTAAAGTTTCATACGTTTTTTTATTGAAAGAAACTGATTTTGAAAAATGTTCTTTTTCCAAAATTTCCACTTTATATTTTGGTCTGACTGATAATGTAATGTTTAAAAATGATTGATAATTTGATCAGTTACTCAGTACTTGAGTAGATTTTTTTTACAAAATACTTTTTTACTTGAGTAACTTTTTGGGTATTCTGCCCAATTTTTTACTTTTACTTGAGTAAAACATGTTGAAGTAGAGCCGCTCCTACTCTACCTGCCTCTGGCTAAGAGTGATATTTACAAAGTTATTAAAGCCCAGAGATCTGGTATAAACAAGCTCCTATGCAGGATACTGAATAGATACACAAACAGCTTGCCATAAGCTCTCATTTCTATGGCAACTGGGGCTTCCTCTCCACCTAAATGTGTTTCCGCTCTCAGACTGATGACTGAAACCACTCAGGCTCGTTATTAGCAGCCGATCCTGCATTGATGTGGTGTGGATTGCTTTACTTTGTTCTGTAAGGAACAGTAGATACTAACGCTGGTACCCACGCTTTAGTATCTACTGGGAATGGAAATTTAGCGTGAAATTGTTCTTATAAAATTTTTGGTTTATGGTCACAACAAAAAATTAACATTCAAGTCTGAAACTCCAAAAACTTGATGGTTTTGTTCCCAAATTTGTTACTTTACCTCTTTTCTCCACTGTTAGATTTATGTCACCATATTTGAAAATGTGACTAAATACAGTTACTGGTAACAGTTTAGTGGTAAGAATCAAACCTTCCTGTCACTTGTTAAAATGAGTGAATTTTTCAGAAGCAGTTTTTCTCGGCCGGTTTTTCCTGGTATGTTCTCCGTCTTTTCACCTTAAAGAAAATGGGATTTGTGCCACTTCTGTAAATCGGTTAGTTAGTTTTCAAAGCGTCTGCAGTTTGAACGTTATGGCTGCCATAAACCAGGGCTGAAACGATTAATCATGATTAATCAGTTATTGAAATAGTCAACCAGTTTTAGTAACTGATTAATCGTTAACTATGCAGACAGTTTTCAGGTGTCGTTGCTCCTAAATAAACCAGCTGTAGGTTCTCCTCTCTCCTGTCGCTTTGCTTCGCCTCCCCGCTCCACAGCATGCTGCTGCCAGAACCTTCACCGATTCCCTTCCTCCCTAAAACTCCACCCTGCATGACCTCCAACTCTTGTTTCCGCTTGTAAAGTTTTAGTCCTCTCTTTTTAGTCCCGTGGTTCCTGACTCTAACCCCGCCTGACCACCTCGCTGTCTCTGTCTGCCCGTCCTCCCCTGGCTCCTCCTGCAGATGGTGAACATCGGCTCCTCCTACAGCTACGGGACGGAGGACCAGGCCGAGTTCCTCTGCGTCGTGTCCAAGGAGCTCCACACGCCCGGGTCGGGTCTGGGAACCGAGCAGAGCCACAAAACCAAGGTGACCGACCGGAACCCAGCGACTAAAGTTGCTTCAAGGCTGTTTGTGTTCCGACCAGAGATGCAAATGATCGATTAATGCGTTTATCTAAAGTAGCTTTGTCTTATCGATCGATTAATAATTAATCAATAAGCGGCCATTTTAATGTAGCCCTTTATGTTAATGTAGCCCTTAACATAAAGGGCTACATTTTTATAATATGCTGGATTTACAAAATAGGAAGCACGTCTTTATATTGTAAGATGGAGTGTTAACGCCAAGCTAAGCAGTCATAATATTAAGACTTCACTTCCTCTTAATATTATGACTTTATTCTCGGCCCAAATACCAGGTCGTAATATTTAAACATTTTTGTTAGCTGTGTTAAATACCGACTAAATAAACAGAAATTTGTTTTCTAACATTATTACACCCAGACAGCCCTCAAAGTCAGCCGTGCTTATTAGCTTATTATCATTACGTCAGTTCCTCTGTCGTACTAATTTTTTGCTTTTCTTACGTCATCACGTTCTCGCATTCGTAGCAAACCAGTACTTTTTAAATTGATAACTTACGGAGCTTGTCAAGCGTTTATATTTGAAAACAGAACCGCATAAAGTGCATTTTCCATCCCTCCGCCATTTTGTATCAACTGGCTCCGGTTCAGGATGACCAGGGGCGCCCTCTGCTGGATGGCAACCAAACTACAGCGCCAAAAAGCTCTAATGTTACGTTATTAGTCAACCAATTGGAGCTAATTTCATTCTAATAAATCTTTATTCGGTAGTAAATGTTAGGTGGATTGATTGTTTGCATCTCTGCTGGTAAAGATGGATGGATGAGAGAGAAGGAGCCCTTCTCCTCCAGCTTGGAGTGTGCTTTGATCCTGCGCCATGCATCACATGCTGCAAATGTCACTCGCCTCAAAATGTCACTCAGACTCATCCTCACAGCTCTGCTTCTCCTCCCATCCATCATCAGCTCCAGCTACAACTTGAATATATTGATGCATATCATTCTGTATTTATCTCCCAGCATCCCTCTCGACCCTTCCTGACGCTCATCAACGTTTACATTTTATTATTTTTTTGTCTCGTTTTTTTTTTTTTTTCCCTCTCCTTTTTGTCCTCTTCCTTCCCTCATGCCTGAATCAAGCCGCCGGAGACGCAGGAGGAGGAAGCAGCCAAGGAGGAAGAGGAGGAAGAGGAGGGAGGGAGAGAAACCACGGCGAATGAGTGGCTGAGAGAATGAGCGAGTCATGTTTCTTTGTTCCGAAGGGAGGCGGGAATGGGTGAGAAACCGAGCAGAGGACGTGTTAGCGCCCAGATCTGCTCGATTAATGTGTTTATGTGTTCGTACGTCTGCAGAGACGCAGGAGCCTCTTGACACCAGATCAGATCTCTGAAATAACAAACCAGGACAACTGGCTAATGGCTCATTCTGTTTCAATTTGTTGGTAACTGAAACTCATTTCCCTTACCACATATCAGAGTATTGTTTCACACAGGACCTTGCTTAAATATTTCTAGCCAAATACACAAAGCAAATCAGTCCATAAACAAATTAATGAGTAAAAAGTTAAAAACCAGGAGCAAAAAGTCAGAAAGCCAAGAAAGCAGCTGAAATCTGTCAGAAATCAGAAAGGATTCCAGCCATCCAATCGATTTACTGTTGTAAAATGATTGTTCATGAGTCGTGTGTTTCCTCCTGATGGTCCGGCCGACCCGGTTCTACTGGAACCAGAACTCCACCTCCAGCTGCTGTGGTTCAAACCAGCCTGTTCCCCTCCTGGCCTGTGGGGGCGCTGCATCAAGAACCACTGAAGGAAACGACACAAAAACCTCTGAAGACACTGAGAGCAACTTCCTTCTTCACCAGATGGAAACAAGATGGCGGACGGTCCGATTCCGACCTTCACACCCTGAAATAATCCCGTCTGTTCCACCTGAATCGTATACGAGTTTCTGACGTCACGTCGCATTTTATCCGACTTTTAGATCAATAAAAATATATATTGATTAATATCTGACACTGATTAATATCAGTAGATATCAGTAGATAGTCTGATAGAATATTCAATATATAGAATATCCTGATATTTAGAACAAAACAACAAATTATCGATAGACAATTATTGATTAGTTTTTGATTAAATATCTGAAATACTGCCAGCCCTCCTGGATGTTTGCCAGCCTCAGATTAGACTGATTGATTGATTGATTGATTCGTTCTGGTGACATGAAGCGTTCCTGACGTTTCTCTGCAGCAACACGTTTAAAATCTTCACATTCGTGTCATAAACTAGTTTGAGTTGGTAGCTTCACGCCTTCATCATCATCATCGTCAGCTCAGCCATTGCAGCTCAGACCTAACCCAGTGATTCTGTCCCGTCGCCGTGGTAACCACCTTACTGTAACAGGACCTGCTGTTTGTTTCGATTTGTTTTGCAGCTTTTCCAGATCCACGGGTCCCGCATGTAGGAGCAGCCCCCCACCCCAAACCTCTTCCTGAGCCCCGCCCCCCATGTGACCCTCCGAGTGTCATCAGCGGGACGCCGTCAGATCCCGGATCTCATTTCGTCAAGACGCAGAACCGTCCTGCTCAGCTGTAGCAACAAATCGTCATCCGGTCACTTCACACAGAAACAACAGAGCTTAGTAAGTCACAACCAAAGATCCACAGCCGGCCGGAGGTCAGAGGTCAGCTCTGACCCGCGGCTCTGACCCGCTGTGCAGCTGCTGACAGGCAGCGTCTGGACCCTGACACGTCCCACTGTGGCGTCTGTCAGTTCTCCGTCCTCGCTCCCCCCAGCGATGGAGGCAGCACTTCCTGTTTTTATTCAGACGGCAGATAGAAAAGTAAACAAACCCTTCAGGGTAACTGCTTCGCTTCTGCTGGTAAAAAAACCATCTGAGAAGATGGAGGAGACGAGACGAGTCCCATCAGGCTGCGTTTCCACTAGCAATAAAAATACGCAAATTGAAATTATGGAAATAAATTTGCGTAATGGAAACGGATTAAAAAAAAAACATGTTTGGATAGAAACTTTTAGCGTTAGGATGAGGTTGTTTTTCATAAGTGTAATAGAAACACTTTTCACATCATACGAGTCACATGATCAACAACCAGATGTTACTACTGCCGGAAACGACAAAGACGACGACAGGAAGTGGTTGGAGGATGATGGCGCTGCAGATTTTAATTGGATTTCTTATGTAATGGAAACACAGTAATTGATTTTTTTTACACTAGTGGAGTATTAACTGTGTTTCCATTAACCATAAACTTGCACAAATTGAAATTATGAAAATAAATTTGCTTTATGGACCCTCGACAATTTAGAAAAAAAAACTAAATAATAAATAAATAGCGTTTAATTAAAAGTTTTTGCACTATAATGAGGTTTTTAAACTGTATCAAAATTAATGTATTTCATAAAACTGTATTGGAAACGTTTTGTTCGCATGATCAACAACAGGATGTTACTACTGCCAGAAACCACGAAGACAACAGGAAGTAGTTCCAGGATGATGATGCAGCAGGATTATAATGAATTATTGCATTAACAAAACTATCCATGTGTGATTTATATTGAATTTCTTATTTTATAGAAACAATGCAATTGCAAAATTGTCTTTTCTTTTACATTAGTGGAATATCGACAAAATTTTGCGCACATGGAAACGAGTTAAGTCATTAGAAAGATGCCACGCCATCATCCTGTTTTCTTTGACGTTTCCGCCAGTGGTAACATCCTGTTGTTGATCATGTGACTCGTGTGATGTGAAAAAATGTGTTTCCTTACAGTTTTGCAAAAAGAACCAATTTAAATGAAACTTACAGAAACGTTTGGGTTTTTTTTATTGGAGTGTTTCCATTAAGCAAATTTATTTTCAAATATTAAATTTCACAATTATATGCTGAATGGAAACGGCAGAATAAGACGGCAGAGTCTCCTCTGATTGGCTGATGGATGACGATCGCCAAAGCTCAATTATGAATATGTCTCATCCAGGTGTTTACAGCCAAGCTTTTTAAAGACATGAACAACTTATTCATGCGTCATTTTAATTTCTTCTTTAATAGAAACACAGCAACTGCAAAATTGGGTTTTTCGACATTATCGGAAAATTTAAAAGGTTTTGTGCACATTTGTTATGGAAATGGAAACACAGGCTTCCGTTCTGCCTCCATGTTTAGCTTATTTGATAAATAAGAAAATGTTTTAACAGTTTTTTGTTTACTTGAAGTTGCATTAAAGTCCAAATCATAACGACATGAGACCAAATGAGCAGCGATCAGATGGTCTTCCTCAGTTCAGAGAGGAAATGTGTGTAGGTGAGAACGGACAGGTGGATACGCAGCATATTGGGGCCACGGTTGCTACAAAAAAAAGTAAAGAGTAAATTTCGTCTGAAAAAAAATCAGGACAACTTCTAGAAAAATGTGGACATTTTCTGAGTGTAAAAAGTCAATTTGCTAGAAAAAACTCAAACATTCTTAATTTCTGAAATAACTTCAACATTTCTGAGATTCTTCCAGCAAATTGAATATTTTAACTCAGAAATTCCTGTTTTTTTTCTCTCTCAAATTCTGAGATTAATTAAATTTTTTTAGTATTTTTAAGCAAATTTCCTTGTTTTCTTTAATTAAAAATTTCTGATTTTCTGTCTACGATGGTCCTAATACGCTGCTGTATGTCTACAGTTAAATCCAACAAAAAGCTCACCGTGTAAAAACAATCGATCAATGATTTAAAAACATTTTTAATCTACAGGAAGATCTGTCCTGTTGGAATCAAGATGGCGGACGCTGTGAAACGCCCGGAGACAGATTACATTAAAATCCCCCGTTAGAGACAATCGAGATTTAAAACCGTCTTTGTGTTGGTAGGTCAGTCCAGTAAACCAATAAATGTTAGAATAGTTAAACTTTAAGGAGTAGATAAAAATAATCTGTTGGTCATTTTTTATCCCATCGGTCCGATGAGTGAAACCGGGCCGATATTTATCGGGTCATGTGACGCTGATGCAGCAGAGGATTATCTATTGGCAAACATCAGCAATATTTATATCAGATATCCCAAGTTTTCCAGTGGGTGCGTGCGGCGGCCATCTTTGTTTCTCCCGGCCTTTTTAACTGGGATCATCCAGTGCCTTGAGTTAAAGCAGGAAGCCCGACCCAACATGTCCGACAGGCAGGGTCTGTTGCTTCTCTACATTATTCTGATGAAATGGAAATGACAGGACACCTTTGTTTTGGTTTATTTTGAATGTTTGGCTTTTATTTTTTGTGTGTGGTTGAGATTTTTATGAGTTTAGATTATTTTCTATTTGAAACAATGACCATCAGGTTTTCTGATTAGTTTACATGAATGTTCTTCCTTCCGGATGAAGCAGGTGCATCTCAGTAAACCAGTAATCTACTGAAGCAGTTACATTCAGAAAGCCAAACTCATGGATTTGTTGCACAGTTACATAGTTCAACTGATAATTCATTTAAATTGGAATATTACCGTAATTTCCAGACCACAATACTTTTTTTCACACGCCGATGCGGCTAATATGTTTAAAAAACTAAATTTTTGCTCTTTTATGGCAAACATTACGATTTAACGATTTAAATCATAATGTTTAAACATTTTCAGTCACAAAAAATTGCCAGTCGCTAAATAAAAGTAATTTTTTGTTTAGGATGTTCCTTCAGATTTACTACAGGAAGTTTACATACAAAAGATTATTTTTAGTTATTTTATTCCACAATTTTATTAGTAATAAAGAGCAAAAAACAAAAAGTGAAAAAATATTAAAAATTCAAAAGAAAACCTCAACTTAAGCACAATGCTAATATTCTAGAGATATTTTATTATTTCCTTTTCAAACTCGGGTGCGTTCAATAGTCCGGAAATTATGGAAGACCAAACCAGCTAAAAATATCAGCTGTTCTGTTCGTCCTTCTATGTCCAGCAGGCTGTTCAAAATCATGGAAAGTTGAGTGGAAGAAAAATGTTTTGGCAGAAATCTAACCCACTTTTTATTAAAAATAATCTGATTAGAGCCAGAATCAAGTTTTTTTGTAACAAATCTAAATAAGTTTGTATTTTTTAAATGACGTTATTATGGGATGTTTACTGAGATGCTCCTGCTGGATGCCCTGCCTGTCAGCATCAATCCTGTTACTGTATTTCACCGTTTTCATGCAGCTTCTGATGCAAAAAGCGCCACCTACTGTTGCACTTTGAATATTCTGGTGAAAATCCAGAAACAGGAGCTGAAACGGCTGAAACGTTTGGACTTTGTTTCATCAGAGCAGTGAAATATTTTCTAAAACAATGTGACACATGAAATGTACTGATGAATCTGTACAGGTTGTTTTAACTTCATCTGAACAACTCTTCATCTTCCAACAGGAAGTTACTTCTATTTTTATTATTATTATTATTATTATTTACTGCTGACTGTCACTGTTGTCTACAAAAATAAAACATTTCTTTGGATTGAGATGCTTTTTAAAATCATTTCCTCCTATAGACGGCTGTTATGATGTACAGGAGAGATTAATGTGCAAAGCGGCTGGAGTTTGGCCTCAATAGGAGGAAAATGTTCAACATTTTATCATAAAACAGAACGTCAGAGGAAATATTAACCTTTAAGGGTTAAAAGATTTTACAAAGTTCATCCGCCATCTTTGTTCCTCCGTCGGAGCTGGAGGAGACGCGGTTCGCCTACAGGAAGGTGCTGAGCGTGTTTTCCACAGTGGCCAGCTGCAGATACTCAAGATGGCCGCCTTCAGACTCCATTTCCGACTCTTTGTCCTCCTCGTCTTCCTCGCTGGTACGCACCTTCCTCCGCCGCACCGACCCTCGTCTTCGGCGCTCCAGACACGTCAGGATCATGTTGGCGAGATCCTGCTGCAGACGCTGGACGTTCTCTCTGCCAAGGCACGCAGCCATCAGTTTGACCTTTGACCCGCAATGCCCACTCCTCTAAAACGTTTTTTTATTTCTATCTGTTCGGCTATGAGTGATCAAAAGTTATTGATATTGGAAGATTGGTTTAAAGCCAAAATGATTGTGAATTGGCTTTTCAATCTTTCTTTAGCGTTGTTCATTAGCGATTAGCATCCACTCATTAGTTTGATCGGCAATACCGATTTTTCTGTGTAAAACAGGAAGAGGCTAACAGCTAGCATGCGTGTCGGTTTGCTCACGTTGTTGGCGGAGTCGGAAGGTCGTAATCTACCCCGGTTTCTCCCGTCAGCCAGTAAGTCGTTTCCATTCCTTTACCCTGAGAGGAAACCAAGCAGAACAGAAAAACTTTAGGAAAAACACCAGCAACAGAAACCTCTCCCAGTTTTTCTGCATGTTTTGCCGGCGGCCATGTTGACCTTCAGGTACGTTTCTCCTCGGATCTCGTACTGGAACTTGCAGTCGGTGCGCTGCAGGATGTGGATGGTGGGTTCGCTGACGTGGATCCGCAGCGCTGCGGGGCGACAGCACGCATACCGGGTGAATGAAGCTAGCCGGCTAAACAACAGGAAGTGTCAGTCTGAACTTCCTGTCAGAGTGTTCACTGCTCACGTTGTCCTGAAGACTCCATCCGCGACGCCGTGTTGACCGTGTCGCCAAACAGACAGTACCTGGGCATCTTCATCCCCACGACGCCGGCGGCACACGGACCTGCACACGCACACGCACACACACACACACACACACACACACACAGATCTGGGTTCAACAACAGCAGGATGATGGAGCCAAGTTGCTTAAATAAAAAATTACCTGAAAAAAAAAAAAAAAAAACTTAAATTGAAAAGAAAATTTCAAACCTATTTTTACATTCTAGATATTTTTCACTTTAGAAATTATGTTTCCATTTAAAAAAAAAAAAATCAGCTTGTTTTTTTTTGTGTAAATTGTTTTTCAATTTTCCAGTTTCAAATTGTTTTTAGTTTCAATTTCTGAAGATTCTTTTGGTTTAATCATTATTTTTCAATTTAAAATCCATTTTTCAGTTTACATTTTTTTCCAGCCTAAAAATTCTATTTTGCTTCACATGTTTTTTTCTACTTTAAAAATTATTCTAAAATTTTTTATTTAGTTTCAGAATAATCTTTCAGTTTCAAATACAGTTTTTGAACAAACTTTATGGCACCAGTGTAGCTCCATACAGTCTCCACCTCCGGCCTTCCAGAGCTCTTCGATACGTTCCTACTCCAACATGGCTGACTGATTGGGTGGATCAACCGTTTCCCTCAGGTGAGCTTCAGGAGGAGCGCGGCGGCGTCTACCTGAGTGAACGCCGATGCGTATCCACACTGGGATGCCGGGCAGATGGCGCAGCTGGAAGGTGCCCATGAAGGACAGGATGTCCAGCGCCATGCGGCAGATGTCCACCGCGTGTCGGTTTCCGTTCCTCCGCGGCAGGCCGGAGGTTACCATGTAGGCGTCGCCGATCGTCTCCACCTGAACGGAAAATAAGGAGGAGCTGAAACATTTATCAGATAAAGTGTCTACGTTGGCCCTTAATGGTTCAATCTTTATGTTTTTATGCAAATCTAATGTAATTTTTTTTCAATTCTGCAATCTGAACTCAGTGCTGCCCCCTTTGGGTTGAACAGTGGTACTGCAGGGGGATTTTCCTATTGGTTGTTCAGGTTGTTCAGCGGTTTTGGTCCGGTGGTACCTTGTAGACGTCGTGGTGGTCCAGGATGCTGTCGAAGCCCTTGTAGATGTCGTTGAGCATGTCCACCACCTCCATGGGCGTGCTGTACTGGCACAGCGTGGTGAAGCCCACGATGTCGCTGAAGTAGATGGTGACCTCATCGTACAGCTCCGGCTCCACCACGCCGCTCTCCTTCAGGCTCTTCACCACCGGCCTTCAGGGGAGAAACAGCCAAACCAGCAGTTAGCAGCAGTTAGCTCGCCGCTCTGCTTCTATACGCTGATGGGATGCAGTATGGCAAGCTGTTTAACATTAAATCAGCGTCATCTGACTATCTGCAATTTAACATAACGGAATATATTGACTTTTTTTTATTACTCAATTGTAATTTTTTCGTCAGTTTCAAATCTTTAAAGTGTCTTTTTCAGCTGAAAAATGTTCAGTTTCATTTTGGTTTAAGTTTTTTTTGTTTTATACTTTTTGAATTCAGTTTCAAATCTTTTTTTCTGTTTCAAAATTACTTTTTGGTGTCAGTTTCTTTTTTTTTTGTTTTTTTCCTTTCAGAATTATTCCTCAGTTGAAAATAACAAGAGGTCAAAGGTTACGGCCCCACTGTAGCTCCGTACGGCAGCGACTGACCCAGGAAGCAGCATGAAGTTGAGGAAGTCGGCCCGGTCCCGCTCGGCTTTGTACAGCGACGTCCTCTCCTCCACCAGGTGCTCCAGGTTCCTGGAGTAGTTCTGCAGCCGCCGGATCATGTTGTCCATGTAGCTCTCGTTGTCCTGGTTGTGAATTTTACTGACGGAGGAAACGGGTTTTAATGAAGCCGAGCAGGAAGAGCCGTCTGCCTGACGGGAAGGGCGCTGGTAACCATGGTTACCTGATGTTCTTCCCCAGGCAGTTCTCCACTTTCTTAAAGTCGGGTCTTTTCTCCGGATCTTCATCCCAGCAGCTTTTTATTATCATGTAAACCTGAAGGACGCAGAAGACATGAGCTTTAAAAAAATCAATCAGAGCGAAAGAAAAATGTAAATAATTAGTGTCAAAAATGAACAGATAAATAAATGGGGATTCATCTTTCAGTCATGTTAGTTATTCATTTATAAATGTCAGTTTAAAACTAAATAGTTAGCAAGCTAAATATTTATCTCCAAACAAAACACTTAGTTGTCTCAGTTTGATATTTAGCTAACGGACATATTCACTTGCTAATAAGCAGAAATGGACTATCAAAATAAAAGCTGGATGTCCCTTTAAAGCTGACAGAGTTGCTGGTGAACGTCTGTATTGCCTTTAAAATGCTGGAGGAGAAAAGAGGAAAATAAATGATGATGAAGAGACGGCATGAAGCGAAGCGAAAGCAGGAAAACAGCTTTTATTTATCAGCAGGTGAATTAGCATATTAGCTAAATATTCAGCTTCAAACCATTCAGCTTGTGAACTACATGTTTAGAGAGAAGATATTTGGTCAGTCACTAAATATTTACTTTGACGTTAATCTGTAGCTTGTTAACTAAATATTTAATTGTTTAACTTAATATTTGACTTGCTAACTAAATATTTACCTTGACGCTATACATTTAGCTCGCTAACTTAATCATTTGAAACTTTGACATTTGTTGAATAACACGTTAAAATATGACTTTAAAAGTTAAACCCCCATTTCAAAGTTTTTCTCTAATTTGGGCTAAATAACCAGATTTTAATTTCTGACTGTATCTTTACGAACGGCGCTGACCTCTAGTTCTTTCTCTGAAGCCATCTCGACGTCGAGGTCCGGTCTGAAGTAGGACGTCATCACCCTGGACAGCTTCTCTGTAAGAAACGCCCCGGTTCAGTTCAGACGGCGTCAACATCAGATTCTCAGCTCAGATTCTAGAGGAAACGTCCACACCTGAGCGGTCGGAGCAGGACTTGGAGTAGAAGGTGCTGCGCCTCAGAATGATCTCCTGGGAGATGACGGCGAAGCTGTACACGTCTCCTTTCTGCGACGTTCCCTGGTTCCTCAGGTGCTCCGGAGCCGTCCACAGGTCTGGCCAAACGACAGAGGCACAAACAAAAATTATTGCTGCACAAAATTTGGCACCAATCATGTCAGATTTGGGTAGTGTGGAAGACCGTAGGTGACCTTTTGACCTTTAATTAATATCTTCAAAGCAAAAGCAGCACAAACAAAAGTTTTTGTTGCACAAAATTAAATATTTTGCAAAGTAAATATTTTAACTTTAAATAATTAGCTTCTATCTAACTATTCAGCTTGCTAACTAGATATTTACGTTAACATTTAAAATAAAAAATTTAAAGCAATATTTAGTTTTAAATTGGTGTCAAATTGATTGACACCAATTTGGTCTGAATTGAAGAAGTTGGGGTCAGGAGGGTAGTTGACCTCTGCCCTCTGGAAACATGAACTTTAAAACAATATTTTTGCGACACAAATGTCTGACTCAAACTGAGTGAGCATGCTCATTTTTATGCTAGTTTCCACATTTGAAAGATTTTCACAAATAATTAGATTTTGTAAATGTTGAGGTATTCGTTGACCTTTGACCTCTGGAAACATTTATTAATATCTTTAAAATAATTGCTGCACAAACGTTTGACACCGATATAGTTACGTTTGAAGGTGTAGGTGGCCAAGGTGGGGCGCTGTAGTTACCTTTGAGGCCTGTGGGGGCGCTGTAGTTACCTTTGAGGCCTGTGGGGGCGCTGTGGTTACCTTTGAGGCCTGTGGGGGCGCTGTAGTTACCTTTGAGGCCTGTGGGGGCGCTGTGGTTACCTTTGAGGCCTGNCGCTGTGGTTACCTTTGTGGCCTGTGGGGGCGCTGTGGTTACCTTTGTGGCCTGTGGGGGCGCTGTGGTTACCTTTGAAGCCTGTGGTTACATTTGTGGCCTGTGGGGGCGCTGTAGTTACCTTTGTGGCCTGTGGGGGCGCTGTGGTTCATTTGTGGCCTGTGGGGGCGCTGTGGTTCATTTGTGGCCTGTGGGGGCGCTGTGGTTCATTTGTGGCCTGTGGGGGCGCTGTGGTTCATTTGTGGCCTGTGGGGGCGCTGTGGTTCATTTGTGGCCTGTGGGGGCGCTGTGGTTACCTTTGCTGCTGCTGAGGAAGGCGTTGCAGCCGAAGTCGGTGATCTTCACCACCATGCGGTTGTCCACCACGCAGTTGGTGGACTTGAGGCGGCCGTGGACCTGGATGTTGCTGGAGTGGAGGTAAGACATGCCCTGCAGGGACGCAGCAAGCAACACTCAGACGCTAATAAATACAGGCTGTATGGAGCTACACTGGGGCCATAAAGTTTCTTAAAACCGTTTTAAAAACTAAAGACAAATTTGACAGTGAAAAAAAATTAACTACTTTTCAGACTGAAGGATTGTTTTGGATGTCCAGTCTTTCTTCCATCTTTTATTTTTTTTTACAGTTGAAATAAGAAATTTTTATTCTAATTGCTTTTACAAAAATATTTTTGTTTACTTTTTTATTTTTAAAAAAATCTAAAAAATTTTTTCAGTTTCAAATCTTTTTTTAGGTTGAAAATTATTTTTCAATTTAAAAAATATTTTCCAGTTTCAAATCTTTTTTCAGCTAAAAAAATGTGTTTCTGTTTTAAATGTTATTCAAACTAAATTTTTTGAACAAACTTTATGACTGTAATTTCGCTCCATACAGCCAGGTGGAACTGCAGCTTCCTTATAAATCAATTCAAAAATCTGTGACATTTAATTTAACCCTCTCGTGATTTCAAACATGTAATTATAAAATTATATTTAAACACTGACTAATATCAAGGACGTTATTGATGATTTTATGATCAATTTAAATATCTTACATATTAGGTTTATCAGCTGTGTGGACTTTTACTTTGAAAAGTACCCTAAAATAGGTATATTTAAGGTCTTTTCCACAGAAATCCCAGTAATATACAAGACGTTAGCAGTTATATAATCCTAAAGTACTAAAAAGTCTAAGTGGTGTGAAAACTTTAGTAGCATGAAGCTTTAGCTCAGCTGCTGTTATTGATTAAACCTTTTGTTTATGAGCTTCATGCTCTGCGTCACATGAAACCGTTGCCGTCCCGCCGGTTGAGCAATCTGCGAAGTTTCACCTTGGCGATGTCGTACATGACGGAGATCTTGAACTCCCAGTCCATGAACGTGTCCTCTGGGTACGACACTTTGTCGTTCAGCACGTACTGTTGGAGAAACTCCAGTCATTTCTGCCGCTCTTCCTCTTTTCTGTGGAAACATGAGCGGGGTGCGGCGTACGTACCCGGAGTGACCCCCGCTCTCCGTACTCAAAGACGCCGAACACGCCCTCGTCAAACCGCACCGTGCCATAAAACTTTGTGAGGTTGTAATAGTCGATGTGCAGAAGCTGCCGGGAAAAAGGAAAGAATCCACGGCGCTGGTGAGCTTCGGCAAATATTAACAGAGGCCATAAAAATCTGAGACAAGGGGCAAATAAAAGGTGACAGACCAGGTTCTATAGAGCTACATTGGAGCCATAAAGTTTGTTTCAAAACAAGCAAAAACTAATTTCACGGAAAAAATTATCTGAAACAAAAAGAATTCAAGATTACTTTTTAGATTCACGTTTTTTTTTCTTTTTTTTGGTTGAAGTTTTTTTTTGCTGTTTCAAAGATCTTTTTGTTTCCAATACTTTTCTGTTTAAAATTTTCAGTTTCAAATCCTTAAAGTTTAACAGTGCTGTGTTTCAATTTTTTTTCCCAGTGTAAAAATTATTTTTCAAATTCAAATTTTTCTTTTTTTTTCAGTTATACAAAAAATATTTTGTAATACATCTTTTCTCCTATTTAACATTTTTGGTTTCATTTTTCTAGTTTCAGAATTTCTTTTTCCAGCAAAAGACATTTTGGAACTTTATGGCCCCAGTTTAGCTCCGTACGAGTCCAGCTCGGCGTTCGTCTCACCGCATTCAGATCTATTGTCTGCTCTTTGTTGAAGCTCCCATCACAGTTCTTCAGCTCCTTCAGAATCACAATCTAAGCAGAACCAGAACAGAACCAGAACCTTTATTTACCCGCTAGTTTATGTACAGAGGAAAAGATTTGGAATTAAAATCAGCTGCAGTTTTTCCGTCCAACTACCTTTCTGTCGTAAAGCGCTCGGCGGATCTTGAGTTTCTTCTTCCTTTCTTCTTCTATCTAAAGAAATAACAAGAAGATTTTGAAAACTGTAAAAACTTTTAGGGTTTATCTACAGTAGCTTACTGCCCCCTCTGGTGAATAAGTGGAACTGCAAGAATGTCTAGAAACACTCAACATTTAAACGGAGAACGTTCATCCAGACGGGAAAACGTGCAGCTAGAAAATACTTGCTTTGAAAATATACACTTTGTAGCAATTTGTACAGGATATATGCAAACAAACTGTTTTTATTAGTTATGCTTTTCTTAGTTGATCAGCGTGAGCTCGGGTTTTAAGCAACGGTGCAAAAAGTTGTTGCATAAAGTAAATAAATGTGGCTGTGAAGATTTTAGTTTCTTTTTAATACATTTTTCACCAAAATACTAATAAACATGGAGGTTGTTGTTAAAGCAAACAAAATAAGACAACAAATGTTTTTTATGCAGAACTCAAAGTAAACAACAAAAATCAACATTTGTAAAGACGCAGCAGCTGGAGGTGATGCTCCGATGTTCATTCACCTGTAGGGAGACGATGTTGTGTTCGCTGTCCTCCAGCAGAGAGATGAGGTCGGAGCTGATGTGGGACCAGCGCTTCCTGAGGAGCCGGTCTTTCCTGTTCTGTCTAAAAACAACAAAAACATCATCATCATCATCATCATCATCATGATGATGCCGCCCTGCTCTCATTCTGGCTTTTAAATCCTATTTTATTATCACAGTAAAAGGACAAACAGCCTCTGCTTCATGTGATCCTCTGTGTCTCTGCATGACTCACCTGTAGAAGATAAATGCGATGGTTGCCACGACGACCACCGTGACAGCCAGGACGCCCACAATGATGTCTTGGATCGGAGGGCCTTTCAACAAGTCTAGTAACGTTTATTTACACACAACATCTCAGCAACAAGGCAGTTAAACGTGATGAAAACGTCATACATGAAACAAGAAATAAACATTACATTTTGTTTAAAATCAAATATTAAACAAATCAAAACACATGGAATATATTGATCAATGTTCCAGTTATTATGAATCAAAAGCAGTTCTGGGTTTTAAGCTTTAAGGAAAGAGACTCTGTGTTTCAGATGTTTTTTTGGAAGTTTACTGTTTATTATTATTATTATTATTATTATTATTATTATTATTATTATTATATTCAGGTGATAAAAGGCCGACTTTGTAACGTCTTTATCTGTCTCTGAATGTTCAGCTGTAAGTATTAAACAGGTGTTACTGAACACAGTCAAAAAGTAAAATCAATCAGTTCAGAGTTTCTCCCTGCAGCAGAAAAAAAAATCATCTGAATTAATTAAAAACTAATTTGGCCTCATTTCCAAATTTCCTCTTGGTTTCTCAACATCAGTGCATCATTTTTATTGGTTCTACTTTCATTTCTATGTTTTCACTGTTTAACTTTTTAAAGGTTAAAAAAGCATCAAACAAACCAAACCAGTTGAAAAGGTTCATGATTCAGGTGTCAAAAAAATCTAATAAAATCCAGGTAATAATATACGACCTTTTCATAAAGCGTTATCAGCTGAAGAAGTGTCTTTGTAATCTTGCAACACTAAAATATCTGAAGCTGGCACTTTTTCCACTTTCTCAGAGACAATAAATGTTTCCTAATTTAATCTTCTTATCAGTTTAGGGCAACATAATAGCATCTCCGGTTGGCACTTCATGAGTTCCTAACACCAAACAGGTGTTGAGTGCGTTTGATCATACGCAGGTGAGTGGTTAATGATTGCAGCTCCAGTGTGTGTGTGTGTGTGTGTGTGTGTGTGTGTGTTTTCAGGTTTACCATCCTCTGGCTCGTAGTTGGGAAGCTTCTTCCCCCAGATGAAGGCCGGAGATTCGTCCTCCGTCGTCGTTTTGGCTTTTTCAGTGTCAAAGGTGAATAAACATTTATACTGAGGAAGAGACAACAGAACCGACATGAACTGTTTACATATCAGCAAAATGTCAAATTGGTTTCAAATAGGCATGCTAGATATCGATTAATGAGTTTATCTAAAGCTGATTGATCTCATCAATCGACTATTTAATTAAGCGGCCATTTTCTTTATTGAGTCAGCTGTTAAATTCTGGCTGAATAAACAGATAATTGTGGTTTCTCACATTATTAAACTCAGACATTATAACATATAACAAACAGGAAGATATTAGGTAAAAGATGAAAAGAAAAAAATATGTGAAACACCAAATCTCCAGAGATGCTCATTCAAAATCAGAGCTGGGTGGTAACTAGTTACATTTACCCAACTACATTTACTGGAGTAACATTTTTCCAGAAATGCATTTTAGGAGTATTTTTATGTTGCTGAATCAAAAAATAAAAGATGTGGAGAAGAAAAATCCCCCATGAACAGAGACGTTCATTCGGCCAGTGAGGAGGAGCGCAAACTTTACTGCTGTCGAAAAGTTGACGCAGCTCGAATGAAGCTCCATTAAACTGAAACTTCACTTTTCACCGCACACCGACTGTTTCACTTTCCTGCTGTTCTGGAATAGCGCGCCATCTTTAATTTGACGCGTAAGCCATGCTGCGCTCAGAATGACCAGCAGCGCCCTCTGCTGGACGGAGGCCAAATTACAAAGAAGGACGGACGATCAGTGCGGCTGTTATTAATCGATTGGAACTAATTTTAATGTAATAAACCATAAATCGACAGTTAATCATAAGACAATTAATCGTTTGCCTAGTTTTGGTGCTTCAGTGACACGTTTGGGTGTTTTATTTTCCAGGGTGGAGGATATTAGAACAAACTATTTAAATTATTTTGAAAAACAATAACCATGTTCAGATTAAAAGAGAATTTTCACCCATCAGTACAGGGTCAATATTCTACATTTATGCTCCAATTAGGGATGAAATGATTAATTATATTAATAGTTTCAGGGCAGCAATTAACCCAAACATGTACAAAAATGTACAGATTTAGTATCCACCATTAAAAAGCTTCTTTGACTGTAAATCTGTCAGTATTTTAGTTTCATCTGGCTCAAATTCTGGAAAAATCTCCAAATAGAGATTTTCTAATCCTAATCACTGTTTGCTGTCTAATTAATCGATTCATCTATAAATAATCCCCAGATCAGCAGAAAGCCCTGAGCTTTGCACATGTTGATGTTTGAAGGATTTTTTGTCTTTGTGAGATCTGGCAGACAAAATAATCATTTTTCAAGTCACATGTTTTTGAGAAAATAAACTTTACAACAAAGATGTAAATTAAGGAAAAGTTTACCTTTAGGTTATTTGTTGTGTACATGATGGAAAAATTCACATCTCTGTCTCCGTACTCGTCTAACTTATATTCTCCAGCAATTCCTGGGCAGGAAATGAAAACACTCAAACTTCGATATGTTTTAAAGTACGGAACTACATCTGAGACACACCGAGCGATTATTCCTCATCTTTACCATTAAAGACAACATTTCTGAAGTAATTCACATTCACAAACTCCATTTTTTGAATCTCTGACTGATTTTTGGTGGCGATCTCTCGCATCACGTTTCCTATATGCAGCACTGAGTCGTGATACGCAGCCATGTAGTCGTTCATCTGCAGGGAGGAAAAGAAAAGATGGTGAAGATGAAGATGATGAAGACATGAAGTGATTCACACTCATTAAGTTTGCACGACTCAGCTTTTATTTCAGTAATACGCTTCTGCTTATTGGCTAGTGTATATCTAGCGCTGAACTAAATACTTCAGAACAAAATATTTAGTTTGTAAACTAACTATTTAGCTTGCTAACTAAATATTTAGCTTCAACCTTATTTATGTCAGAAACTGAAAAACATCTATACATTTATAAATCTGCTGCAGGTCGTCATGTTTCCCTGCCGTTTCCTCACCGTGTTGTTGTCCTTCGGGTCAGCGTTGATGTCGTACCGCCTGGAGTTGGGCATGGTCAGCACCAGAACGTTCCTCATCTCCGGCCGCGACCGGCTCTTGTAGTAAATATCACTGAGTTAAGTAGCAAAAATACAGTTATGTTCTGAAGATCGTAGATATTTAACAGATAAATTCAAATGCAAATCCTTTATGTACCATGTAATAAACAAATTTATCACAGAGAAAAGGCTGCAGTGTGAAGCATTTTGGCGAAACGCCCTGTAAGCGTTTTTACCCATAAATATTTTCCTTCTTATATCTTGTCCTCCATTAACTTTGTGCTCCAGTCATTTAATTATAGTTAATATTATTAGACACCATTATTTAGTGTACATTGGCATTGCTTTTAAACTCTGCAAATGGCTTTTTCTTTTGTTTTCTAATAATGTTTGCAGAGAGAACCAGGTTCCTCTGCTACAAACACAGTTTGTTAAAAAAAAAAAAAGTAAAGTAGATTCAGAAGAAACAAACAGATAAAAGAGAAAAAGTTGCTAAAGCAAATTAGATTTGGAGATGTGAAAAGAGGCTGAGGTGGAGTCAGGACTGACTTGTACAGATCAATGAGGATGAAGAGGAAGTCACTGCTGTTGGCTCCTCTGGAGTCGTTCTTCATCTCCAGTAAGTCTGACACCGAGCCGCAGATGATGAACACTGCACCCAAACAACAGTCAGACGTAAAAACCAGTAAAAACCAAACAGTCAGACGTAAAAACCAAACAGTCAGACGTAAAAACCAAACAGTCAGCTGTAAAGCAGCGGAGACATTTATATTTCAGTTCTAGAGCTGTTGTAAACAAATATGTTAGTAATGGAGTAATCTATCAATTATTCTTACGATTAATCGAGTAATCGCATTAAAAATTTTTATAAAATAAAAATATTGGTAAATCTAACATAACAGCAGTTTTACTATCTCATATCAACATCAGTCCAGTTTTTCACATTGAGCTTCTCTAACAGTTAATTTTTTGTAGTTTAGAAAATGAACCTGTAACAATAACAGCTCACTTTCTAAGTTAGCCTGAAGAAAAGTTATACAAAAATCTGAAATTAATTCACTGTAATAATAAAGAGGCAGGATCACAAATACTCTTATAAAAATGTCTATACTCCAATTTTTAGTTTCTGTTTTCATCTTCAGTGAGTTTAACAGATGAACTCTGACCTTGACCCAAACCTGTTTGGGAACACGGGAAATGTGGCCTGGAGTGGAGGATGGATTAGAGGCGAATGAACGAATGAACGGGAGGAAACAGACCAGGGGGAGGATGAGGGCCGTTTAGGACAAAATCTGTGTTTTGTCTCTCACACACTACTAAAAACTCACACACACACACACAAAATATTTAAACTGCAACATATACTATTTAAATGTCACATATGCAATTTTTCTCACATTCATACATAAAAGACTAAGATTGCACATATAAACTAATAAAATACAGACTCACCTTTTCTATGTGAGAGTGATGTCACGGAAGAGGCGGGGCATCATTTGGAGATCAGATCGCGCATGCGCTGATACGACAATGACGTCAGCTTCATGCTGGATAGTGGAGCTACACGGTGTTGGCGGCGTTTAGCTCAAGGCTAATATAATTTTTCATCGCTAATTTCGGCCAGCTGTTCTCTCCCGCTCCCTTCTCAAGCGCTCGGTGGTTCACTTAGGGCTTATTCCGGCGTTACAGCTGGAGTAAGCGGCCTTAGAACCGGCGTTAGAGCCGGCGTTATAGCCGGAGTTAGCCGGCCTTAGAACAAGCGGTAGAGCCGGAGTTAGCGGCCTTAGAACCGGAATAAGCCCTAAGTGAACCTCCGAGCGCTTGAGGAGGGAGCGGTAGAGAACGGCTGGCCGAAATTAGCGTTCATAAATCGGATTTACCTTAAGCTAAACGCCGCTAACACCGTGTAGCTCCAGTATCCAGCATGAAGCTGACGTCATTGTCGTATCAACGCATGCGCGATCTGATCTACAAATGAAGCCCCGCCTCTTCCGTGACGTCACTCTCACATACAAAAGGTGAATCTATATTTTATTAGTTTATATGTGCAGTCTTAGTCTTTAATGTATGCGTGTGTGATATTTTATTAGTGTATAGTCAAACGTATTTTGTGTGTGTGAGAGAAAAATTGCATATGTGTGACATTTTAATAGTATATATGTGCAGTTTAAATATTTTATGTGTGTGTGAGTTTTTAGTGGTGTGTGAGAGACAAACATAGTTTTGTCCTAATCGGCCCTCATAGGGCAGCAATGCGGGACATTTACGGCTCCTTGTCACTCAGAAACTCATCTATCAGCCATGTACGATGCGCTCCGTTTGCTCAGACCGGGATCTGAAATTTATTGTGCGGTTTGTCGGTAAAGCTCCACTTACGGACCATCAACTGTTCAGTCCATCCGCTCACCTGTAGAAATAATCCCGCAGCGCTTTTCCTGCCGTTCGCTTTCAACCAGCAGCTCCCGGAGGAAAACAGCTGCCGGACTCCAGGCATCGCGCCGGTCATTTTAAAGATGCTTTTTGGTCCCCAAAACGATGAAAACCCGGCATTATCATCAATCAATAAAATCTCACCGGCCGAACTTGAAGATGGGACATTATGCCGCTAACACTTAGCTGTCGACAACAACTCAGAGGCGGAAGTGAGAGCTCTGTGCAACGCAAGTAATGTTCCGGCCGGAACACGGCGCTAAAAACATAAAACATAAATTAACGAAATTTCGAGGCAGGTAAATTTTCCTCGAGGAATTTTAATAATCGAGGTACTCGAATCATTCGAGGAATCGTTTCAGCCCTAATCAGTTCCCAATTCAACCCAGAAACCAGAGTTAAAGCCCAACCCAGGTCTGTTTTACAGTGTGAAAAGATGCTTTCACATGTAAACAGGAGCTGAAACACAGATCACAAGTCTCTATATTTACTGCCTTAATTTATTTGCAATTACATAAAAAATGCATTTAAAATGCGTTTATGCTATGAAGCAGACACGGTTGTACAGTACATATATACATTGATCAACCCACATAACACATTTAAATATGACATTAAAATATTTTAGTTGGGAATAATTACATAAAAATCATAGTTTGGTCAGATGCAATTCAGGTTTGGTATTAAAGCTGCTTTATATAACTTTTATAAAAAAACATGTTTTTTAAATATTTGTACCAATTATCATTATGTTGTATAAAATGAGATAATCTGAAAAATTAAGATCCTCTGCCTTCTCCCACAGCTAACTGCAAACAACCAATCAGAGTCAGGACAGGAGGCGGGCCTTAGCGCTGCCAATCACTCTGATGCTCACTTCCTCCGGCTTGCTCTCTGCTAAGCTACAGCTGGTTCACCACAACAAAGCCTGCCATGAATGCTAATGCTAGGTAGCACAGCCACTGATCATGGAGGATAACGGTTTTCCTGTTGTTTCTCCACCATTAGCACAATGAGCAGCAAGTACATGAGATTGATTCACAATCTCATGTATGATTTTATTTTCAGAATTAAACATAATAAATTTTAGCCTGGCCTTAATTTTATGTTGTAGAGTCAACCTGAATTCAAGATCCAAATAAACAGAAGCTGTACAACACGCTTCTCAAACAAGATGGCCGCCTCGGGTGCGCTGACATCACTTTGAACTATGGAAACACAACGAGCGCATTGGTGAAAAAAATACGTTTCCAGATATTAAATTTTCTTAAAACCAAAAATATAATTAATTGATGAAATTGATTGCGTCAAATATGCATCATCAGGTGATTTGGCTGCAACATGGTTCCAAGTTACAGGCACAGTTCTCTCTTATTGAGTTGGGAGATGCTATGAAGACAAATTATGTGGAATCTTCTATTTTTCCCAAATACTTCCTGTCATACTCATAACTCTTGAGCCTGGCTTTGTGGACCGGCAGCCATTGATCAACTTACGGTTGCTGGTCCTGTTAGTCTGTGAGAGAATGGTTTCCACTTCCTTTGGTCCGCGCAGAATCGTCTCCGAAACATTTTTGATGCCGTCGGCTTCCAGCGCGTTGATGTACCTTAAAAAACAATTCACAATTAAATGAACAAACACATTTTACAGTGTAGTGAAGGTGAAGTCAGCAACAGGAAGTGCTAATCGGTTGCTGCTGGAACTTCGCTGGCTAG
The DNA here is from genome assembly GCA_903067095.1 of Girardinus metallicus. NCBI lineage: Eukaryota > Metazoa > Chordata > Actinopteri > Cyprinodontiformes > Poeciliidae > Girardinus > Girardinus metallicus. Next base: position 116,702 of record CAEGAE010021225.1, on the reverse strand, counting down.
AAATCATTTTAGTGATCAAGTATTCAATCAGTTAATCGGATAAAAAACTGAATCATTCCACAGATTTTTCATTTAACCTCTAAAGCCTTTTAGAAATACAGTAAAAGATGCAAATAAAGCAACAATTTAATACATTTAAGAAAATTCCTTTAGTGAATTTGAAGCAGGTGAAGCTCAAACTGATAAAACAGTTTTATTTTAAATGCAAAATGTTTAAACATTTTGGCTTCATCGCTGCTCTGAAATGTTTTTATGGTTTAATGCACTTTGAACTTCATCGCTGCTGAAGTGTTTTATACAAATAAACTTGACTTAGTCTCTATTATAAATCAATAAAATGTATCACAGCAGACACGCGATCAATATCAATAAATAATACGTGAAACAATATCTATTGATATGAACACATTTATATTCAATCAACAGAGTATTGAAGGTCAACTAGCTCTCGTTGCCTAGCAACTCACTCACTCTTCGGTTGCCTAGCAACAACCTGCTGAGTAACTTAAAAATAACAACATGGAGATAAAACAGGAAATGCCACAGCTTCAGTTCGGCAGTTTTAGGTATTTAAAATAAAAAAACTAGTTAATAATTCCTGATATTGGCGATATATTGTGATACCTTTTTTAAGTCTCTGTCCACTCCGGGTCAAACCCGCCATGTTCTGTTAAATTAACCAAAACCAGGATGGGTCCACATTTGATTCAGGGCCTCGTTAGTAAAATAACCCGAACTGGATTATTTTTACAGTGTATTATGAACGGATGGGTTGAGGTGCCACTGACCAAAAGCAGTCCTCCGTGTTGTTGGGTTTTTTGTAGATGTAGGCCGTCTTCCACACGGGCTTCAGGGCGTTTTCTTCCTGCCAAAAGGCGCTGAAGAAGTTGGAGATCTTCCGCGCCGGAGGCAGAACCCGCTGCAGGTTGAGGGCGAAGTCACAGGACGGGCCGAAGCTTCCCGCCGAGATGATGGGCGTGCTCAGCCCGAAGCCTTTCTCTGCGCTGGCCAGACGAAACGACAGAAAACAGGCAGGGAGGCTGGAAACGAAACATCTCAGGAATGAACTGTGATTGGCTGTTTCAGAGGAGCGACGTGACTTACTCCACCAACGGGAACGTTGCTATGGTGCATGTTGGTCCCAGAACAGCGCAGCCGAGCTGACCTGTGTCCTGCCGGAGAAAACAGACAGGTGTTGGGTTTGGACTTTTACTTTCATCATAGATTAGCAGGGCCGGCCAAAGCCTTTATGAGGCCTGAAGCAGATTCTCATTTGGGCCCCGCATGCTAACACATCAACATCAGATTAGTAATTAGCTTACACAGGCCAGCTGCAATAAGCAATCAATCAATTAATAACATTATAAATTAAACAAACTCAATAATTTATTGTTTTTCTCTTTCTACCAAAGTCTGGATGATAAAAATCTTCAGTGTTTTGGTCTCAAATGGCCCTTTCTTGTTTACTGAGATTTTCATCAGTCCATTTACCATTTATCATTTGTTTTCTTTGCTTATTTTGGATTTTTAAAATGTTTCCAGTTCTAGTGTTAAATGTTCAGTAGAATTTAAAGTTTATTGGTCTTTGAGAATGTGGATTAAAATTATATTCCTTGAAAATGATCTCAAACAACGATATTATCTTCTGGGATATTTCTCATGCGGAAACATTTGTTCTGCTGACAGGCCTGATCTTTCCGGCGTTCCTACGGCTGCTGACAGAACGAGCATCTGTTTTCTAAATCAGACAAATAGTTATTTAGATGGTAAACCACATATTTAGCTTTCTTCTTAAACATTTATCTTTGAGCTAATTAAATATTTAGTTTAGGAACTAAATGTTTAGTTGGTAAGCTAAATATTTAGCGTGCAAATTAAATTATTAGCTTGAAACTTTGACTTTTATAAATGAATGACCCAAATTATTGCTGTTGTTTTTTGACTGTGAAACTTTACAAACGGCATCCCGTTAACTAATATTAGCAATAAAAGCTAATAGCCAATGTATTTCTCAGGATTCAGTATTTTAAAATAAAGGAATAAACTAAAAGAATCATGTTTAGAAACAGATTAGCTCAGATTTAATGAAGTGAAATTACATCAGACTTGTTGACTTTCCGGTCACAGATCCGACTTCCAGGTGATGGAGTTGATTTCTCTAACTACGCTGCATGAATCTATCAATTATTAATAAAATACTTTGGAGAATAATGAGTCATATGATGTGACACATTGTCCTTGCTTCATAAGAAACTTCTCAAGCTTTTTGGATATCTAATTGTTTCTAACTTTTGAAAATACAAAAAATAAACAATAAAAATCTCCAAATCAACATATTTAACATACACTTTAAAAACTGGATGTGGGATTTACATAAAAACTGTAAAATTACAACAGAAAAGTATTGCAAAGTGGAGAACAAAACCAGATAAATCAGATTTATTTGCTTAAACTAAAAGCAGTGATAAAAAGTATAAACTATTGTAATAGTTATAAAACTAGTCTGTAAATAAAACATTCAGATTCTGGAAAAACGAAACTTTTTGTCAGTTGTGTCACTTTAAGACTTTATGCTGCACTTTTTACTCGATGCAACTCAAAATTAACACTTAACCTTTGTAGCCTTAACAGATTATTAATGTAATTCAGCTCTGATTTCAATCACTGTAAATTAATTTACATATTTTTTAGTAGCTCTAACTTCTTAACATCTGCCATTTTCGCATGAGAGTTTTTCTTTTTTTACAGTGTAAAGAGCCAAAGTAGAGCAGGGATGAGCGCAGCAGCCTGACCATGAGGTTTCGCAGCGTCTCCACCGCCTCACACTGGCTGCTGTAGCAGCCGGCCTGCCGGTAGATGGTCGTGTTGAATCCTTCAAAGTTCGCTGTCAGATTAAATCCAAACGCTTCACGGCGGCCATGTTGGAACAAACACAGCAGGTTATTCATTTAAATCTTCTCTGAACGATGATTTCTACAGCTTTTCCACATTTTCTTATGTTACATCCCCAAACTTTTGGTTTGTGGTTTAGAAAATAAAAACTAAAAAACAGAAAAGATAAAAACAACTCTAAACTTTTTTAAAATAAAAGAAAATAAGAAAAAAAACTTTTTTAAATAAAAATGAGAAAAAAAATAAACAACCCTAGACTTTTAAATAAACATTTTTTTTAAAGAATATGAAGAACAACAAGCTGAGACTTCGTCAGGAAGAGGAAGGAAAAGTTATTTTTTCAAAACCTTTTAAAATAAAAATCTGAAAAATCAACTTTTTTACAAGTTTTCATCCCTCTTTACTTCCACACCCCTAAATATAATCCTGACCAGTAAACAGAGTCCAGATGTTCTGGTCCAGAGAACCGGCAGCATCATGCTGTGGGATGATGGGCGGAGCTAAATTAGTAAATCCTGCTGATTCTGGGAGTTTCAGCTTCCAGCAGGACAACCAGCCTGAACATGCAGCTAGAAATATTATGGGATGGTTAAGATCACAGCTGATACAAGTGTTAGATTGTCCTAGTCAAAGTCTAGACCAAAATCCAACTGAGAATCTAACCCTAATTTCCAAATCTCTGTTTTATTTTAACGTTCTGTTACTTCTGTATCAGGGCCGGTCCCACGTTGTTCGGGGCCCTGAGCAGAACCTGACCGGGGAACCTTCACGCTACGATAGCCCAGCTAATATCTACTTTATCTGTTTCTGCATTTCAGATTATTAAAAACACGAATAAAAATATTTTAACATCTTTCATGATCCGCAGCATTGCTGTATTTCTAACATGTTTAAAAAAGTTTTTAATGTTTATTTGTAGTTTTTAGAGTTATTACTGGCAGCGGGGAATAAAAACTATCAATCAGATTCATTTTATTTATTTTAGATATTAACGCCCTGATAAAACATTTATAAACCAATTTTCCATGACTGCTGAGGGTGGTGGACGCCCCCTGTTGGTGTGGAGGCCAAATCAGTTTAACCTTGCACATGAACTGACCTGCTTACTGAAAACATAAAGTACGCAATATAATGGCTGCTATCTAATAATTTATTGCATCGGCCACTTTCTGTCTTATCTGTTTTCCTGATAAATTGGCTCTGCTTGATTTACACAGTTTGGTGAAAACTTTGTGAAGTTTTCCATTTTCCTGCTGTAGAGGTGAACAAACAGAGCAGTAAAGCTGATCATCTGATAGCAGTAATTCATTCTCATTCACCTTCTGCAGCGTTAATTTCTGCGTCTTCCTCTATGGCCTCCAGGATTTTCCTCTCCACGTACTTCAGGCTCCAGGGAGACTCCTCGTCCTCCAGCAGGATCACGTTGATGGTGATCCCGTCAAAGCATTTCCCGTTGCCTCGACAGCGAACAGCGGCAACCCTGAAGGCGCAGAGCAGCAGCCACCAGCCGCACCGTCCCATCTTCCCCTCCAGCGGGTCGGTCAGAAACACGCCATGCTCCCCGGAGAGGTTAAAGGTGAATTTATCTGGAAACGGAGGATCCCGATGAACCAAATCCAGGTGTTTCTGTCTGTCCGGGTGTCGGATCTGAACTTTCTCGGTGGCTCTGAGCTGCTCTCTCCTCGGCGCCGTGTTAATGTTCAACCTTTAAAGTCGCAGAGGCAGGGCGTGGAAACTTCACCGGATTGTTGTTCAAAGACTGAAAGACAAGCAGCAGATAGCCGGAGGATTTAACTGGAGCTGCTCGGAAACAACGAGCCATAAATCAATTAATGGCACCATCAATGAAAACGGTGTCATTAATTTCCATTTACATAATTTATCTTTTTTTTCTTTCAAACTGGATGATGAAAGTCTGAGTTTTGGTCTCAATGTTTTTTTGAAGGACAATTTTGTTTACAGAGACTTTATAATTCATTTTCACTGCAAAAACACAAAATCTTACAAAGTATTTTTGGTCTATTTTCTATTGCAAATATTTAGTAAAATTTAAAAACAAGAAAAAAGAGGAAACTAACCTATAAGTAACTTTTCAGCAAGATAAAGGAGTTTATTTTAATAATTCCTAAATGTTGATAAAGTTCTGCTTCCACTGGTAGATAAATTCGCTGATAATAAGGAAATTTTCCAACCAGTGAAATAATCTGCAGTGAATCTTGGAGTTTTTCATCAATATTAAATAATTATTTACTTAAAACATGTTCCTGAAAAGTTACTTATTTTCTAATTTTAAGTGTATTAAAATATCTGCACTAGAAATTAGGCTAAAAATACTTGGAAAGTTTTGTGTGTTTTTTTTATTTATTTACTTTTTTATTTATTTTGAATAATAAAATAAATTATATTAATTTTATTTTTATTATCTCATAATAATTATGGAGAACTCTGACCATCCTCTTCGTTAGAGTGTCTTCAGTCAGAGGTTCCTTCACATCCCTGCAACATGGACTGCTACAGGAGCCCTTTCAACATTATTTGAACATTAATCAGAATAAATACATTTTAAAAAACATATTTTTTGTCTGTACTAATATTTTATTGGTAAAAACAAATTAGGAAAAATAACGGACACACGGACAAGCATATAATTTACAGCAAATTACAGTAAATAATAAAGTTACAAATTAGCATTTATAAAAAAAAAGCGGCCCCTTCAAAAAACATTTAAAACGTTTGTTAAAGATGTTAATTTAAAACATGAATGCAGTCTACATCGTCTGAACGTCAGTGGAGTTCTTAACAGTTCATTGTTTTAGGTAAAAAATTATTCCTCTGACATAGTTGGCGGGAATTTATGGCTGGATTTATGCAGAAGGTTTTAAATACTTAAATAAAAATGTTAGCGAGTTTATTAAGAGCAGATCGATCTGAACTCTGCACAGAGATAACAAAACAGGAACAGCCTGGCTGCGTCTGCCGTAATAAAATTATAATTTATCTTTCAGTTATTCAAAGTTTCAGATCTTAGCAGAAACAATGGGAACCGCAGATGGTATTACACTGAAAAAAATTATTTTTGGTCTAGTTTTTAATGCAATTACCTTAGATCACTTGAAATAAGACAAAATGAATCACAAGAAACATTTTATCAAGAAATACGAGCCTGTTTTAAGTTAATGAAGTTGATTTAAAAAAGCAGCAGATTATCACTTATAAGAGAAATGTCTTGTTGTAAGTGACATGAGTCTTTAAAGGGGTCAAAGGTCAGATGATGATCGTATTGAGTTTCAATGAGGAGCTTGATGGGAAACATTTAAACCGGATCTATTTACGTCACGTAAACTGTTCTGGTCCGTTCTGGTTCTTCTTACTCTGTTTCCGGTGAAATGGCTCCCCCATGCGGCAGCTTGCAGCACAGCAGAAAATAAAATACCAATACAAGGTTCACAGTGACGTCATCCTTACCGTAAATGGATCCTTATCTAACCGTAAACATTATTGTGCATTCATTCTGCATGATTCAGACTTTTAAAGTGTAATTTAGGAGAAAAAGGTGTCACAAAGCAGAAAGTTTAAAGTAATAAACCAGAAATCTGTTAAAGTTTTTACCTTCAATAAAGCCAAAATAAAACTTATTTACAGCTGGAAATGTTGCAGGACGTTTCGAAGAAAAGCAACTTTAATTTCTGACAAATGTTTACTTTGGGAAATTTGTTGTTATATTTGATAACCACAACTTTATTTCTGTTTATATTAAATTAAAACTTGAAAGCAAAATGATGGTGGATACATTTTCTTCTACAGGGTGTTGATATAAATATATATATGAAAAAAAAACAAAAAACATGCAGTTGCCCTAGAAAAACCCATAAGATGTGAATTTATTAAAATATTTTAAATATCTTTTTAGCTAAAGGTTTAAAGAGGCTCAGACTGCAGACCAATATTTCATCTGATCTCTTTTCTGTTCAGTCTCTGAACATTTAGTGATGAAAAAGCAGCAGATGTTTCACCTTTACATCATTTGAGCCGATAAAACCAGCTGCTGCTTTTCCTCCTGTTTGACGCTGAAGGTTTGAGGTGAGCAGATCTGTTGTTTCAGCAGCTTCAGGATGGGAAGCAGTTAAAACATCTGTCAGCTGCGTGGAAACAGCAGACGCATCACTTCCTGTTTGCGTTGAGGAACCGTGTCATTTTCCTGACTGTTGGTCTTTCTCAAAGTTTTTCAGCTACGATGGAGCGAGGGAGCGAGTTTTGATTTTAAGCAGAAGTTTGAAAACAAAAGCCTAGTAATGCTAATATGAACAAACTGTTGTTTTGCATAAAATGCAACTTTTAACAGATTTTTGCAATTTTATGAATTTTTTTCATGTGTGATTTCTGTTCATGTGAATTCAAAGACATAACTTTAAATTAAAGACCATGAGCAGCTTCAAAGAACAATCCGGAATGTAACGTCACAAATCAGCAGGCACTCCCCGTTACCTAGCAACCCCAGCAGAGTTCTGCCTGTTACCTAGCAACCCCAGCAGAGTTCTGCCTGTTACCTAGCAACCCCAGAAGAGTTCCAGCACATTTGGTCAGCTGGTTTTCCAGCTGTATTCGCTGTACAATGGCTGCTGGAAAAGACAAGAGTTTTGTTATTGACTCACCATCCAGAAACCACCTGCTGCATTCTGGTTGGCTGTGCAGGATGCTCCACTTCTGCTTTTCAAAGACGTACAGTTGTATAATTGCGCATCTGTTTGCAGCCATTTTGACAGCATAAATGTTGAGTTGGCCAGCAGCAGCTTATTTGGATTTAAAGTGACAGAGCCCTAAAACAACTCATTCTGAAAGAAAGTGTTGTTATCTAAGAATGATTTTCTACAAAAAGTGTAATTAAGATGTTTTGTACAGGCCATAAACCAATCCTGTTCCAAGTTCTGGATTCTGAGATGCTGGAACTTTAATTATCGGCTGAAGCGACAGATTGAACAATCAGATACTTTATTAATTAAATTAGACACGATGATAAATAATGAAACAGTATTTGGACTTTCCCAACACTTTGACTGTAAAATAAAAAGTTTTTTCTCCTGAACGACGCCCGATCTCGGATCAGTACCCGCTTGCAGAAGCTCGGCCCCTGATGCGGACTCCGGCTTCTCTTTGAGGTAACCATGGTAACTGGGGACGGGCGGCTTCAGGTGTCGTCGTGGGACTGCAGGTAGACGGGTTTGGCCTGCTTCCGGAGGCGCTGCTGAGCGCGCAGCCGCCTGCCCCGCTGCGTGGCCAGACCCAGAGGAGGCAGGTAGGCCTGAGGGCAGAACCAGGCCGTCAGGCCGCATTCCTGACGCAGTCACAACCCGGCCACTAGGGGGCGCTTACTCACCGCTCTGGGGTACGGATTCCTGTAATGCAGACCTGAACAGAAAGAGACCGATTTTAACGTTTCATTAAGAAATCAGGCTTGTCGCAATAAGCAATTCATTGCATGAAGCTGGACGATAAAAAATTAGTTTGTTTCCTGAGACTTCATAATTCATTTTATTTGTTGTTTATTTTAGATGTTTAAAACGTCGTAAAACCTTTACTTTGTTTCTACTCTGTTTGAAATGAGCAGAAGTCCTGACTGAATCCATCCTCACCTATTTCTATCCTGGCTTCACATTCCTCTACGCACCTCCTTATGGACTCTGGATCTGTGAGCTGGAAACAGCAAGAAAAGTTACAAAGGAACAACAGCTGGACAATAAGTCAATAGTATTACATATATCGGCTTATTGTCCATGATACTGATCACACAGGCAGTGATTAATATCAGCACTGAATACATCTGAGAGAATCTTCCATAATATTCCAGGTTGGTGGATTCAACTGACTCTCTCACTCTGGTTGCCTAGCAACAACCTTCTGGTTTTCCCACTTTGCCTCATAACTGCTGAAAAATAAACAACATGTCGAGAAAACTGGATTAAACAGGAAATGACACGCTGCCAGTTTGGCTGTACTCCAATTATTTAAAACAAAAAACTGATCAATAATTATCGGCATCGGCTGAATGACATGAAACGTTTATTTCATGATTCATTGTTCAGCCAGATCATCCAGCTCGAAACAAAGCAAAGGTAATTAACTAGAACTAATGAAATAATTGAGAAAACATTTTGTTAAATGAAATAAATTTTAAAAAACTACAACTGGAACTATATCACATATTTATAAAAATAACTGAAACATACTGAAATAGAAATAACATCCTTTGTTTTTGTGTTTATGATCCATTTATTAGCCTTTCAAAGTGATGTGCAACAGAAAACACCAGAGTCCGTCGGCGGTTCAACAAGAACTGAAAACCTTTTAGGAAAATGATGCTAAAACTAAACAATATTTTAAATAATAACTAATGAAAACCAGCAAACATGTTCTAAAAACTAACCGAATTAAACAAAAAGTCATAATGACATAAAACTATAACATAAACCCAGCAGCTGCTGTTCCCACCTGCTGGTTCTGCCTGAACAGAGACCGGGCCTCCTGCTCGATGTACCGCCTCTCCGCCTCCGAGTCGCTCACGGCGCCGGTCTGGGCCTGCCAGGCCCGGGCGATCCGAAACACCCGGATGTAGAGAGATAACACGGTGGAGCGAGTGGACAGCGCCATCTGGACCTGAGGAAAGCAGCCAGGAAGTCGTCAGAACCGTCTTAAACTCGGGACCTGCTGCGACTGTCACAGCATGAGGCTTTTATTAAAAATACCTTTTACATATTTTGTTTAAGATGCCATCAAGTCGTGACTGTTTGGTTCCAGACAGATAATCTGGGAAGAGATCGGTCTCCTCTGCCTTCTCCCAGTGCTAATTAGAAACAACCAATCAGGGCCTGGAGGCGGGTCTTACTGCTGTCAATTTTCCCCCACCTCTTATAGTACAGTGAATGCTAAGACTAATTAGCATAGCCACCAATGATAAACAGTTTTCCTGTATATTAAGTCATTTCTCCACCATTAGAACATTTAGCAGTGAGTTCACTAGAATGATTGACAGCACTAAGCCCCTCCCCCTTATGGCTCTCATTGGTTGTTTCTGGTGCATTTCTTCAGACGGTGGAGGAAATGGAGGAGATTGATCTTTTCACAGATTATCTGTGTTTTAACAGTTTAAACAAATATGTAAAAAACATGTTTTATAAAAGTTTTATATGCAGCTTTAACTGATGGTTTAATTCAGTTATTTATACATTTCTTTACCTTTTTATACTGGACAGTTAGACATCTGATAGATTTCAAAAACAAGATATGTAAAAACGGTCTCACTCCACGTATTAGAAAATACCTCAAACACGTTTAATGTTGGATCAAAATGGTAAAACGTGAGCTTTTCATTTGTTTAGCTGTTCATTATTTAACACATTTGTCTTTGCAGGGTAAGTTTAAATATAAATGTGACAGAAAACTAACATTTAAATGCAGCATTATGTAAAATTATTTGACCCTTACAAACGTCCTTATTTTCACACTTAAACGCCTTTGATCCAACAATGTTTAATAAGAAACTATGAAACTACAATAAACCCGAAATACGTTTTTCAAGCACTAATGTTATTTCTTAAAGGGGAAAAAAACAACCAGCTTCTACTGGAACAAGGTAATTTACATAAATTATGAATTACATGTAATTAACAACAACATGTGTTCTGATTACTGTCTGCAGAATCTTGAAGTTCTTTAAAGAGAAACTGTCTGACAACATAAGTTGGTATAAAAGATTTTAGAATTAATATCTTCAAAAATAGTTGGCATTTGTGGAATTTTATTAACTTTAAAAATTAATTTTAAACAACAAAAATGAGTAAAGTATTTTCCCTCTGAACAGATTTGTTGATTTTTCTTTTCTGTAATGGAGAAAATGATGGCCAATCCTGAGCATCCACTGCTTTACAACAGTCTTCAGTCAGAAGCTTCGTCGGTGCTGCTGTAACACAGACCCCTACAGGAGATCCTTGTAGCTCACAGCAATCTGCATCAACAACAATTCTGTGAAGAACCTTGAATAATACGAGTTACAACAATTAATTTCCTTGTAGTATAAATAAAGTATTTTTGAACGGAATATGAATCATAGCTGATATTTTACTTGGTTGGTGTTTATAACTCAGTTACAGCTACTGAAGGAAATCTAGTCAACATAAAATGTTTTTGTTCATCACTTATTTCATTAAACTGTTGGATAACCGCTGAAGATCTCCTGGGAGGGTTTTAAAACACCCTAAAATAATAACCCAGTCGCAAATCTGGATCCGGAATGAACCAATTCAGCCGAACTTCGCTCCTAAAAATATATTTTAGAAAGATAACAGCGTCTCACATAACAGACCTGAGCTAAGATGCTAACAGCGATGTTAAGGAGTCATAGTTTTATTTTTAAATTACATAATTTATTCTTATTTAAAGCGTAAAACGCGACCTTACCTGTTGTTTTTAAAGATGTGACATAGTCGCTGGCTGATGACGTAGTCTTAAAGCAACAGCGCTCGTGAATTCGCATCCTGTCACTAAAAAAGTTCATTTATTTCATTAACTTCATCCCTGAGTGAAACTATAGATCAATTCCACACAGACAGATGTTTTCAGGCCTGTGTTTCTACCGATTATGATGAAAACAAAACATTTAATATTAGAATATTACAACAGAAAGGGAAAAAATAGACCAAAATATGAGCCTAACAAGGACTGAAACTGAAGTTTTCAAATACGTAGTTATGCTGATATGAGATGTTGACAGACTGTTCTCTAAGCTGAGACTTAAATTGAGTTTCTTTTATTGAAACAAAAAGTGTTTCTCACTCCAAATCAAAACACACCTGATAACTTAATTCATTCTCCATCTGATGGATTGTGGAGAAGTGCAAAGAAGTGTATCTACTTCAGTTCAGTTCAAAAATACTTTATTAATAGCAAAGCGTATATTTAGTGTCGTAATTTCTGGGTGCTATTTGTAAAGTTACAGTGAAATACCATCAACAATAGTTTGGTTTCTTTAGCCCGTCTTAAAGGAAAAGATGTGGGTGTTCATTTTTCAAAGTCATATATTACTCCTACATTTATGAATCTCAGAGTTCCAAAATAAATATTTAATTAACAAGATAAATATTTAGATAAACTAAATATCAATTAAATACTTTAGGAATTGATAACTTAGTACATAACTAAATGTTTAAGTCTAAGTTAAATATTTAGTTTGTAGACTAATTTTTTAACTCCAAATTAAAAAAAGTATTTTCTTACAAAATATTTATTTTCAAAACCTAACATATAAATATACTAAATATTTATGTCACAAACTAAATTTTTAGCTTTGAAATTAAATATTTAGTTAGGGAACTAAATATTTAGTTACAAAACTGGAGGTAGATATTTAGTTTTAAAGTCAATATTTAGTTCTCAAATAAATCTTTATTTTTCTAACTAAATATTTATCTTCAAACTAAATAATTAGTTTAGAGCCAAATATTTAGCTTGCTAAAGAGGAAGCTTACCAGAGTCAGTTTGTTGTTCAATAATAATCAATGTAACATGCACAATGCTTTGACCTTTTTGCATTCTGCACCTAAAAATGAACCAAAGTATGAAAAAACTAAAACTACTACTACAACTAATAAAAACTAGACGTAAAGACTAAGCAATATTTAATAAAATCTAACAAACATCCTCTACAAAACCAATTTAAACTAACTGAACTAAACAAACAAAAAGTCACAGCTAAATTAAACTCAACCATAGTGAAAAACCTCTAACTATTTAACCCAGGAAGGTGCCAGAGAAAGCCGGGCCGCAGATTCTGGCTGCTCGGCCCTGTTCGGATGGAGATCAGCTGTTGGCTGCTGGCAGCAGGAAGTGATGCAGGAAAATGTCTCTAATGTAGCTGCGCTCAATGACTAGAAGGGGAAGCACAAAGAAACAGGCAGCTTTACTCCGAGTTTCTCTTTTCTCACACTGAACGCGACTCTAAATGGACTCGAAGACAAACTCCGACTCTCGCTGTTTTCGCGTTTTTTTTCCCTAAAACAGAAAAACAACCAACTTTGGTGTTAAAGTTTTCTCTCGCCTGCTGTCCCGCTAGTTAGCGAGCTCTCTGCGAGTTTTTGCTCCACTTCGGGGTTTCCACCAACTTATTTAACTTCTCTGTTTGTTTTTTTTAACCCTCTTTTTCGGAATGATGTACCTTGAAACCACTCAACACGTAATTTCCCGGAAAGGTGAGTCTTTTTCTGCCGGACAGTCGCAGTGCTGCGAGCCGCTAAGGCGCTAGCTTAGCCGCAGCTAAGCTGTAGCTGCGGCGCCGCCTGGGCCAGGCGCTTCAGCTGGAGATGTTTAAATGTCCTCCTGACCAATCATGGATTATTGATCAGCAGCTCCTCGGCGGGTAATAACTAATTTAGCTGGTAACAGCATAGAGTGTCGCCTGTACGTCGGATTAAAAGCGCTGTTTGCGTCTCATTTGGGACAGTTTCTGCTGTTGGAATCACTCGGTTTTGCTCGGCTGTTTTCTTTTTGAACCAATCTTAACTTCCTAAAAGGACGTAAAAGATGATTTCTGATAAAAGTGAGCCGCTGACAGCAGTTTTGCAGATGTTAAATGTAGATATTGAAACTGTGCTTTGACTCGGACAGATTTCAGACCAGCTAATCCGGTTAAACTGATGTCTGGATGAGTTGCATGGTGCTGGTTTGTTGTGGATAAAATGGGCCTCCAGTCGTCCAGGCTGGCCAGTTCAGGACTGAGGCAGACTTGCCTCTACATGCCCGGTGCATCGATCGCTGCCTGTTACCTTGGATACCTTTAACTGTATCTGCATAGGCGTTTCTAGAAGGGGGCCAACGGGAGGCCAGCGCTCCCCTAACAATGGAAAAAAATGAGAAAAACTTTTTCAGCTGTACTGAGACAGAATCTTCATGTAGATCAGAGCTCACTAGCGACTCTGTCTCGCTTCATATTAAGTGATGAAATGCTGTCCTGTTGATTTATTTTGTTCTGGGCCTCCTGGCTGTAAAGGCTGATCTATATACCTTAAAAATAAGGCCTTATTTTTTTTTTCATACAAAATCCAATTTGTTTTATTTTCTCATTTTCTTCAAAAGAAATTACTAATGACAACAAATATTCATTTCAGTCATTCCTTCTGGGAGTTGATGTAAATTCAAAGTCCAAATAGATTCAAACTGTAAAACTAGATGGTCATCCTAAACTACGGAAGCTCATTGGGGGGAAAAAACTGTACTTTTTAAAAACTAATGTAATTTTTAAAAACTGCAAATTTGATTGAGCTATAAAATCGGTTCCTGGGCCCCCTGGTGACTTGGTCTGGGACCGCCTCTGTGTGTCAGGAATGGACCAAACCACCGCTAATCCAAAACAGACTGGAGCTGAGCTTTAACAGCAACGTGATGTATAATTAATATCATGTGTTTGAGCTGTGAAATGTGTTAGATGTTAGGAAGGAAACCTCAAACTTGAGACATAGAAAATTGCTGAAAGCCGCACTGTAAGTCAGACGTAAACCAGTAATAATGTTTCTTTGGAGGTTTTGGGTTGAGCTGTGGCCGAATGACATCCAGAGGGAAATATTCCCTGCAGGTTTGGGAATGATGAGGTGTCCCGTTCTGCTTATGACGACAGGATAATGTGTCTCTGCAGCGATGCTGATGTCAAGGTCGCAATGATGGAGCAGATTTGGAAGACGATGCCCTCTGAAAGACTTTATGTAAGTACCATCATCATCATCTTCGTGTCATTCAGCTGAAACACAGCGGCTCTGAAGACAGCCAACAGTTCCCTAAGAGAACTAAAAGTAATAAATGTTTATCATCAGTTTTACAGTATATGGAGTCAGCTGAATGGAAAACTGCCTCCTTGCCTTTAATCCCATAATAAATTCAGATTTTCAGCCTCAAACTTCACATCTTTTTTTTTCAATGAATAAATAAACAAACTGATTGATGTTATCAATTATTTTAGTAATAAAGGAATCTATTAATTATTATGATGACTAATCAAGTAAAATATTGGTAAATATGCTGAGCCAGCAGTAATGCCAAATATCAATATTTTTTTTTAATCAATTTTTATGTCTATGCATCCCTAAAAAATAATTTTCTGTACCTTAGAAAATTAACCTGTAACATTCGTAGCTTATTTTTAAGTACAAAAATTGTGAAATTATATCCAATTTAATAATAAAAACAATAAAGCAGCAGGCTCACAAAAACACCAGTTTTAATGTATTTATCTACTGAGTTAAGGAGGAAAAGGTGTGTTTTACTTTAGGTAACTGTTTTATCCTAGAACAAAACATTTCATTTAAATCTGGCTTCTTCACGACAGAAGATTCGTAACGAAGAGTCGGTTATTTAAGCCACGCTGCGCGCAGTGACTGCATTAAATCATGTTTTCACATTTACTGATACTTTTGATGCTCTCATGGAGAAAATGGTAACAAACTGATTATACTGTCAGTTTGTTTTTAATTTAACATAAAGGGGCAGCATTAGGTGTTTTCCAGGTACAAAATGCCATATTATAACATAATCCAGTAACTGTTACCTTCGGTTGTTATAAAAATCCTTTATATATAGAATACAACTTGAAATAAATTTTACTTATTGATTTAACGCCTTGAAATTGGGCCTCTGTCTCTTTAAGAGCTCCTGCTCTTCCAGAAGCTCCGCCTCCAGGAAGTCATCCAACATGGCTCCTCTATTAACCCTTTAATGTTTTTACCAGCAGCTCCTATAATGAGCTCAGCAGCTGTTTGCTAATTGCTGCTGGCTAGTCTGAAGGAGCTGAGGGAAGGAGGAGCTGCTCCTTGAGGGCGGGGCTACATCCACCCAGGCGTTTTAACAGCTGAATGGTTGCCATGGAGATTAGTGGATTTCTTAAACATTGAGGCAGCGCTCCAGTTTGTTTTTGAATTGGGAAAAACGTCAAAAGATGAAAGAAAGATCAAAAAAGTAGATTTTTAAATAATACTGGCCCTTTAATATAAATTTATTGAGACAATAAAGTTCTTTTTATAAGAAGTTAATGATAAACGATAAATTCTGACCCCTACCCTTCATCCAATCTGTCCAAAGTGGAAAGGTTTGTGGTTTTAGCTTGGTAAACTATAGAAAATGTTTTGGTTGCAAAAGTGTTCTGAATGAACTTTTGCAACCAAAGTTGAGCAATCTCGATGCTTCATTGCCGCGTTGCAGAATATCTCCCAGGAACGGCTGTGAACCATGGATTAGGTCCAACCAGCAGAACCACATGATTAATCCGGCCTTGATGCAAACCCACATCTAAACGCAGGAACTCCCAGCCTCATGTTGCAACATTAAAGATTAAAATACGTTTGTGAGTCCAGGCTTTATCTGCGTTTGTCTGGAGCGCGGCCAGAACCCGCCGAGGAAAACCTGAATCATCTGTTGGGTGAACCAGCCGAAACGCTGACGGCTCCAGGAAGCTCGACCCAGATGATGAACTTAAAGAGAAACGGTCTCTGGGTCGCTGCTGCGGGTGAAAGACACTCCAAAACCTGGGAACGTTGTGACTTAATCCCATAATAATCCCACGGACAGGATTATTTACGTTTTATTGTCTGTTAACCCATCGTGTTCTGACGCATAAATCTGGAATTCACATATAAAAATCCTCATCATTTATTTCGGCTGATTGTTCTCAGGACCTGCTGGTGGTGTGAGAATCAGACGCCGAATTCTAACATTTCTGCGTTTATTCCAGAGAAATTATCCAACTAAAAGCCACCAATGCTTTCAAAGAGACGAGCAGATTAACAGACGATGTGAGGATGAGATTTTAGTTTCTATATTAATGTTTTTATGGGATGTAAACGTGGAGGATTCTCCTCCTTCAGGAGAAAAACAAGAGCAGTTATTCCTCTGTTTGGATCACTGGTGATACTAAGAAAATGTAATATTCAGAGTTTTTCTTTTGCTACATCACTACACATTAAATATATCGCAATATTTTAAAATAACCTCA
This sequence comes from Girardinus metallicus, assembly GCA_903067095.1. NCBI lineage: Eukaryota > Metazoa > Chordata > Actinopteri > Cyprinodontiformes > Poeciliidae > Girardinus > Girardinus metallicus. The sequence continues at coordinate 99,787 of CAEGAE010021225.1, read as the reverse complement.
GACATTTTTCAATAAATTTCAGAAATTTTCTAGAAAACTTTTTTCCAGCAGGAGTTTTAACTTCTCAAACTAAAATTTCTAATTATTTTGAGGGAAATTTGCTCTGAACACGATAAATTAAAATAACCTCAATAATTTCCATTCTGGTGATTGATATTGTTCTGAAGAGTGACTTTGTTTCCATAGACTTCATAATCAACTGTAATCAATGTTTTTTTTATTTTGTCTTATAGTTTTTGTTGTTTAGTTTTGGATGTTTAAAATGTCTTCCAGTTCCAGTTTTAAGTGTTTGGTACAAAATTAACGTTTATTAGTCTTTGAGACAGGAAACTCGCGTTATTACGGCCTTATTTTTCCACCAGTTGAAACCATTTTACTGTCATTTCTGATGGTTTTGGTGACTCTCTGCTCTGCTTGGCCTCCATGTTGAATCTCTATAAACATCCAGCCGGTTCTGGACAATGTGGCTGAAAACAGTAACACAAAATATTCGTTTCATATCCGTGTGTTGATAATTATTAGGCTTTTTGTTTGAAATATTTGACATGCAACCAAACCTTTCCTGTTTGATTCACAGTTTTTACTCCAAGCTGTTTTAATTTTTAAGCGTTAATCTGCCTCTGCCCCAGTTACCTAGCAGGTTGTTGCTAGGCAACCAAAGAGCGAGAGAGTTGATGCTACTAACCCAGCTTGGCTAGCAATGACTAAAGTCTTTCCTCTGCCTACATCTCCCAGAATGCTGTGCGGTTCTATCAGGCATTGATCACATGTTTATTGTGATATATATAATTATTTATTTATTGTCCAAACTTACATCCAGGCAGAGAAATTCAAAACATACTTTGATCACAGAGAAATTAAATGATAGGATAGTTTAGATCAAAGGATTAGAATGGCCTAGTTCAAGTCCAGACTTGAATACAGTGAAGTTGATGTTTTTCTCCTTTTCTCTTTCAGGGTTTTTAGGTTCGACAGTTGAAGCTCTGGGGGATCTGGGAAAGGTAGTTCTCTTGTTTTTCACTCTGATTGAATAAAAAGATTGACTGTAGAGATTCCCAGCATGCACCTGTTCGTCTCTCAGGCCTGAGGGTATGTGGAGGCATCTCGCCCGGCTAGAGAAGAGGTGTCTGGGCGGTTCGGACGGGGACTGACGGCGAGGAGGACAGAGACGAGAGACATGGGCCAGTGCGTCACCAAGTGTAAGAACCCGACGTCGTCTCTGGGCAGCAAGAGCGGAGACAAGGACAGCGCGTCCAAATCCCACAAGCGGGTCGACACCGCCAGCGGCGGCGTGCACAAAGACGACTGCAGCGCCCCCTCTGGCAAATCCACCAGCGAGCTGCTGAATGGCACCAAGGCCTTAGAGGTTACCATGGAGACGCCCGTCATCTCCGCCGCCATGAGGGAGCCGTGCAGGGAGGACGGCGATGGGCTGTCCATGGCGCGCATCGACGAGCTGTTCGCGCGCTACAAGGACGAGCTGGACGACGCCATCTTGGAGGAGGGCATGGAGCGGTTCTGCAACGACCTCTGCGTCGACCCGGCCGAGTTCCGGGTTCTGGTTCTGGCCTGGAAGTTTCAGGCGGCCACCATGTGCAAGTTTACACGGTACGGTTGTTATAGCGGGTTCCATCAGTCTGGCGGGCACCCAGGCTTTAATTACACCCCGCCAGGCTGAGCTCTGCTTGTTTGGTTATGTTATGTTGCGTTTAGGTTTTGTTGAAAATGTCTTCCAAAAACCTAATTACCTGGTGGTATTTTAAAATTTCCTGTCAACTTTAAACATCTTTAACTTTAAAACTCACCAGGCCTAAACCTAATAAAATGATCTTAACTTAAAAAAAAAAACAATAAAAACTAAAACTAATGTTGGATTTTTTCCCACCTGGTGATTAAGCTGTTGCTTTTTAGCTGAGGTCCAGATTAATTTGCTGCTGTTGATTCTCACATCCGATATAAACAGCGGTTCTGTGCTCCCCTCCCCCACCAGTTGCTGAAGCGAGGTGAATAGAGCTGCTGCGTCCCTCTCGTTTCTCATTCAGAGGATTTGCGCGCTGCATTGTTGGGCTCTGCTAACTGAAGCGCTTTACTCTGTTTCCGCATTAAAAGCTCGGACTGTTGCTGCCGGAAAACTCCAAACGTTCCCGTTTCATTTCTCCAAATGAAAAGGTTTTCCAGGCTGGTGGGAGGAAAGACCAGCAGCTTCTCGGTTTCTATTTGGATAAAACTCAGTAATGTTTTCCGGAACGTTCGTTAAAAAGACATCCAACCTCAGAAACAGTCAAATCGAACATTTTTGCTGCTGTTAAACTTTTTCTACCTTAAACCAATAAGATTTTTCTGACTTGAGGTTTTTGACCTGATTTCCCTCAGATGTGCTGCAGATCACAATCTGGTCATTTCATGACTTCATTCTCCTAATTTCACGACTTTATGTCACATACTGGCTCATAACTGAATCCTGTTTGTAATATTACAACTTTCTTAATATTCCTTATTTACATTTGAATATTATGACTCGAAATGTAACGACTTTTCCAACTTTATATGGATATATTTTTTAAAATTTATCTGTGAATGAAATAAAAAATACATAGAATTCCCATTATTTTGTGACTTCTTGTAATTTTGTGTCTTTATTTTTATATGATTTGTCATTTTGACTAATTTCTTAATATTATGATGTTACCTGTAACTTTAGGACTTTATTTGTAATATTATAGTTTTATTCACATAATCCTACAACTTTATTCTCATAGTTTTACATCTGTATTGTTGCACAACTTCATTTTCGTAACATTATGACTTAATTCTTCCTATAATATGATTCACTCTTGTAACTGCAAAGATGTTTCTGGCTGTAAAACTTTGGTACGTTTTTCATTCCTGTTTCAAGTTTTCCGGCTGACGGTTGCAGACGGTTTGTTTCCTGCTCATCCTCTGCTCTGCTTTCTCCCATCAGGAAGGAGTTTGTGGAGGGCTGTAAGGCCATCCGGGCCGACAGCCTCCAGGGCATCTGCTCCCGCTTCCCCTTCCTGCTGCTGGAGGCGCAGGGCGAGGAGAGCTTCAAGGACCTGTACCGCTTCACCTTCCAGTTCGGCCTGGACGCCGACGAGGGCCAGCGCTCGCTGCAGCGCGACATCGCCATCGCCCTGTGGCGCCTCGTCTTCACGCAGGACACGCCGCCCGTCCTGGAGCGCTGGCTCGACTTCCTGGCAGAGAACCCGTCGGGCGTGCGCGGCATCTCCAGAGACACGTGGAACATGTTCCTGAACTTCACGCAGGCCATCGGGCCGGACCTGAGCAACTACAGCGAGGACGAGGCCTGGCCCAGCCTCTTCGACACCTTCGTGGAGTGGGAGCTGGAACGCCGGAAACGAGAGGAGGAGGAGGAGGAGGCGGCGCTGACGAAGGACGAGGAGACGGACTGCCCCGCCTCGGACGGGCTGGACGCCGAGGGGAGCCGTGGCGCACAGACGTGGGGGGGCCACTGACCTCAGAACGCCAGATGTTTCTATCAGAGGGAAGAATATGATCTATAAGTGAAGCAGACTTCTGGGAATTATTAGCATTTCCATTTCAGCTTTCGGTTTCGCTCCTGTTCGGCTGCTGCACTGCAAAAACACAAAATCTCACCCGTTGATTTTGGTGAGTTTCTACTGTAAATGTCTTAGTACGACTGAAATAAGAGAAAACTAACTTATAACTTATACTGACTTTGTAGCTCAGTATAATTCATTAATATAAATGAAAATGTACTTGTTCCATTGACAGATAATTTCACTTTTAAGAAGACATTTTCCCCATTTTATGACTGAAATAAGAGAAATAATCTGCTGCTCAGTATTAATGAATTACTTACTGAAAACAAGCTCATATCCTGGTGAAATCTTACCGAACTCAGTTTTGTCTTTTCCTAACTTGGGCTGAAACGATTAACCGAGATAAATTATTTGATTATTGTAATAATTGACCAGTTAACCTGATTAGTTGAAGTTTTCTTACTTTTTACTGAGTATTTTTGTACAGTTTCTACCCGACAAAAAGAAAGCGGGAAATATTTTAGTTCCGTTGAACTGAGACAAACTGCAGCTTGTTTTAAGTCAGTTGTTTCTTAATATCGATGAAAAAAGTATTAATTTCACTGACAGATAATTTCACTCATAGCCAGACATTTTAATACTCTAGTACCTTTAAATCAGTCTTTTTATTTGAAATATTGCTGAAATGATTAATTATGATTAATCGATTATTGTAGTAATCGATTAATCACGATTAATCAAATTAATCAGTTGGGGTTTTGTTTTCTTTCTTACCAAGTATTTTGTCTGGTTTCTAGTGCAAATGTCTTGGTGCACCTGAAATAGGACAAAACTCGCTTAAAAGTGACTTTTCATGGAGATATGAGCTTGTTGTTAATTGTTCATTCACTTAGAAGGGAGATTATTTCACTTTTTCCCATGTTATAAGTGAAATAATCCAGTCCATTAAACGATTGACTTAAAACAAGCTCCCATATCTTGGTTACGTAGCTGTTTGTGTATTTGCAGTGGACAGTAGGCCGACGTTAATTGGTGATGTTGTGTTTTTGCAGTGAGCTCCAGTTTTCTCCTCTTCAAAGGGCTCTGAGGACTGTTGTTTCCAGCACTTCTTCTATTTAAGTTATTGTTTTATCCTCTGGTGTTGTAGCCATGAAACAGGCTCCGTCGGTGGGGGCGGCTCACTGAAGGTTTGGGCTGGAACCTGCTCACCCGTCCAGCTCCAGGTTGGCGCTGCATCTTGATCGGTTCTGGATTTAATTCGACGCAGAAGCAAAACTTCGATCTGTTTTTCTCTCCCCACTTCCTTCAGATGCAACTAAATTGGCGTCAAACATTTGTGCAGCGTTTCTGCCGCTATGATTTTAAGGACATTCATAAATGTTTGCAGAGGTCAACAAAGGTCAATCGGCCCCAACATTTACAAAATCAAACAGACTTTGTGTGCAGGGACTATTTTACCTGACGAAGTGAATTTATACCAGTTATTTTTGGTTTTGTTTGTGGGAAACTTTTTTTTTAATTAAATTATAACAAACATTTTTGCTGCAGTTGATTGACACAGTGTTTGTATTTTGTTTGCTTTCCTTAATGCAGACCAGCTGGTTGACCTTTTATAACCTCTGGAAACATTCAAATCTTTAAACACTGTAAAAACACTAAATCTTAACAAGTATTTTTTGTCCAGTTTCTGGTGCAAATTTCGTAAAAAAAAAAAAAAAAGTAACTTTTCAGCAAGAAATGAGCTTGTTTTTGCATTAATAATATGTTGATGAAATGTTGAAGAATATTTAACCTAAGACATTTTCCCAGGTGTTAAGTGAAATAACCAGCCAGATGAACCAGAACATTTCATCATTATTATCTTTAAGCAAACCTTTACGTTTTGTTGAAAAGCTTCTCATAAGTTAGTTTTGTCTTGTTTCAAATGCAGTAAGATGTTTGCACTAGAAACTAAACCCAAGACACTTGGTGAGATTTTGATTTTGCAGTGCAACGTTTGTAATTGAAGCAGTAAAACGTCAGATGATGTTATATTCCTTTAATAAAAACTAAACCTGTTGGTTAAAAATAGACACGTTTTCAGGTTTCGCTGCAGAAATGAAATCTTTCCTCTGATTCTTGTTTCTAGTACAAATATTATCACAGTTCAAATGGCAAATTATTTCACTTTTAACGAGACGTTTTCTCATGTTACAGGTGACATAACTAGAACCTTTTCACCAATATTAAGGAATTATTGACATAAAACAAGCTCCTATAAATAGCTGGAAAGTTACTTGTTAATTATTTTTGTCTCATTTCAGGTGTAATAATATCTTTGCACCAGAAACTAGACCAAAAATCATTTGGTAATATTTAGTTTTTGCGGTGAAATGATGAAAATGTTTGCTGCTCAAATGTTTAATTGGAAGACGGGAGGTTTCACGGTTCCATCCTCATCCTGTTTTTAGTTTTGTCTCCTGACGTTGATGTCCGCCATCTTTCACAGGCAGCAGAGAGACATCGGCTTTCTTCTTCTGCAGGAACTAAAAGCTAGGATTTGTGGGTAATTTCTGCAGAAACTCGGGTTTCCAAAGTGAAAGATAAATAAAACAAGATGGATAATGCGAATACTAATGCTGCTGGCGCTGGCTGCTCAGACCAGCGGCCGCTGATTTGCTGTACTTGAATGCTTTGCACAGATCGATGCTAACCACGTGATTACTGTTCAGGCTGAGCTGAATTAGGCCTGCTGGGTGGTGGAGAGGATGTGACGTCATGAAGATGGTGGCCACTTCCTGATCTGTTTGGTTTACATCTAATATGGTTTTATTTCAAGCCCACTTTTTTTTTTATAAGAAATGTACTGATTTATAATAAATAAAAACAGTGTTGAATTTTTGACCTTAAAGGCCTGGAAGAGTTGATGGATGGATGGATGGATGGATGGATGGAGGGACGAATGGATGGATGGAGGGAGGGACGGATGGATGGAGGGATGGATGGATGGATGGATGGACGGACGGATGGATGGAGGGAGGGATGGAGGGACGAATGGATGGATGGAGGGAGGGACGGATGGATGGAGGGACGGATGGATGGATGGATGGATGGATGTATGGATGGATGGACAAATGGATGGATGGATGGACGGATGGATGGATGGATGGATGGACGGACGGATGGATGGATGGACGGACGGATGGAGGGATGGATGGACGGACGGATGGATGGATGGATGGACAAATGGATGGATGGATGGATGGACGGACGGATGGATGGACGGACGGATGGATGGATGGAGGGATGGACGAGGGATGGATGGATGGCGGGATGGATGGATGGATGGATGGATGGACGGACGGAGGGATGGATGGATGGATGGACAAATGGATGGATGGATGGATGGATGGACGGACGGATGGATGGAGGGATGGATGGATGGAGGGATGGATGGATGGATGGAGGGATGGATGGATGGAGGGAGGGACGGATGGATGGAGGGATGGATGGAGGGATGGATGGATGGATGGATGGACGGAGGGATGGATGGATGGACGGATGGATGGATGGACGGATGGATAAAAAGCATTCAGATGGTTGGATGGTTGAGAGGTGTAGAGGTGTGCAGCATCCATCCGTTCATCCATCCGTTCATCCATCCGTTCATCCATCCGTTCATCCATCCGTTCATCCATCCGTGGATGTGAACTGCCGCTGGCGCCGGGGGATCGGTGGGCGTGTCCAACGCTGATGCGGCTCCTCTGATTGGCTGAAATCTCTCCTGGTAACCGACCAACACGAGACGGGAAAAAAAAATAACATAAAAAAACTCAGTATTTATGTGACGGATAAAGTCAGGCTTTCTGTATCCGGTAAGTGTTTCTATGTTCATCCGAGCGGAGACATTGAAGTTGTATGTTTTGGTGAACATTCAGAGCTGTTGGGTTTTAAACTCCTCAGCCGTTCAGGCTGTTGTTAGCTGCAGCGCTAGCTGTTTGCTAACAGCTTTTAACCTCGCCTGTCAGATTTAATGTGCCATAAATGAAACCCGGTGAGCGAAAAGAAAAAAGCTTGGCTGTATTTGTAAATAAATCAGGTTTCATTAATGGTGAAAAGGCGTCATGAGCTGAGAGGAAAATGGTCGCTCAGGGTCTGACCAGATGTGCTGATGCTAGTGAAGCAGCATCGATGCCTCCCACATCAAACCGTTAAGTTAAGGTTGAATTCTGTCTCCTGTCGCCGGGTTTCATGCTGTGTCCTCCTGCAGGAAGAGCCAGGCTGAGCTCCGGTTATCACACAAACCTCCATGATCTTCGGCTGGCAGGATGCGGGATCACCATGGATGACCAGGTGACCGCTGGCCTGATTTCAGATTATTGCTCCTCATTCTCTGTGGTCCAACCGGGGATCGATGCACTGATGCAGTCCTGGGTTCCTGTTCTCTGTCACTAACTCCTCGTTTCTTCTTCTGCTCTCTCCGATCTGCTCCTGACGCTTCAGATGCTGTAACTATTAGCCTAATAGAAACTGAGTAAGACCTTTGATTTATTTCCATTGTCACGTGTTGTGGTTGTAAGAGTCACATAGCCTGGCTTTCAGGTGACTGTTATGATGTTAAATATTTAGCAAAAAGGTATTAATACACCTTTAACGTGTTGCAACAGGGCCGGCCCAGTTCATATGCAGGTTAAGCGGCTGCTTAGGGCCTCCACGCCACCAGGGGGCCCCCAAGAGCGCCAGTGTAGCATGATCAAATCTAAGTAAACATGTTTAAAATAACATTAAATCATACAAACTAAGTGTGATTATACATGGAAGAACAATTTCCACATTGTTCTTATAGTTGTTGCACAAATAATGGTTGATTTCTTCCTGTTTCTTCCAGCTGCCTGCTGGGGAAATATAAGATTTCAAATCAGCTGATGTTACTTTCAAACATCCAAAATAACGTGGCACTCTCAAATACATCTCTGCATTTCAAAATTCAGATAATGATGTTTTTAGTTTGCTACTCCTGTAAGGTTATGCATGTTTCACACACAGAGGTGTTTTATTCTGGGTTTACCACAGGAAGCAGCTTTAACCTCGACCTCATGACCGATGTTTGTGTTTTGGTGTGATTCAGCACTTCCTGCTTTCTTTCATTCCTTTCACCTTAAATTAATGCTTCTGTTTTAATCTTGCTGACTCGTCCGCATGCATGAATGTTTCTACATATTCAGCACATTAAAATACCCAAATAAAGTCATAAAACTTAAAGGTTTCAGTGCTATAACACATTATTTCTGCTCTTCCTGTCACATTTCGGTCTGTAATCGTCATCCAGTCATTCAGCCCGAGTCTGCAGACAATGTGCCACGCAGATCTGACCTGTATGGCGAATATGAATGAGTGAATTGGGGTGAATAGTTTCCTTCGTTGTGTTTAAAGGGGAGAAAAGCGCGGCGACTGGAGGAGCCGGCCTCTGCTGCGGATGAAACTCTGGATGAATATTTAATCGGCCTCCAGCAGAAAAACAGGTGAAGTTTGACTGAAGGTCGTCTTGGATTTCACACAGAAGCTCGACTTCCTGACCGTTGGTGGCGCCTGGTCGTCTCTTCTCTCAGGAACGACGCATGAATGTGAACGTATGAAAATACAGCAGCTAGGAAACGTGTTCCTCCAGAAAAAATGTCTGTCTGTCTGTCTAGGATTTTTCTTTATAAAGTATAAATCTTAAATAATTTTTAGCATATAATAAATTATTTATAAATATAATTTACTTTAGATTTATATTTTATTTGTATTAATTATTTAGACTTTTTATATTACTATGCATGGATGCATAGTAATATAAAATCATGTCGGATTATTTTCAGAACCAGAATTTCATTTAATTAACTATGTAACTTTTAAGGTGATAAAAATTTTAACTCACTTAATGACCTTTTTTTGTTTGTTTTCACACATGAAAGTCCAAAACTGGAGCTGCCAGAATAATCAACCTGGTGGTTGAACAACATTTAAAACTACAAATATCTTTGTTGTTGAGCAAAAACGGGGTTTGAATTTAAAGTTTTGCTTGTTTCTTTCACTGCAGTTACCTAAAGTTGATGTGGTTTTTCTGACCAGAGCTCTGAGGCGCCTCAGGGTGAAAGGTCGGCGGGAGGTGGAGCTGGAGCGGCTGGAGGAAGGCTTTTCCATTTACTTTAATGGAGCGAACGCCGAGGCCAGTCGGAGGAACAGCAAGGCTTCCAGAACCGCCTGCTCTCTGCCGGACCGGAGGGCCGCAGGTACGGCCGCTGCTTTAACAGGGAGGTTAAAGTTCACCACTTCTGTCTGGTACACATAGTTATAAACAGACTGCTGCCCTTTTTGGGTCGGGTAGATTAACCCAAATCAGAGTTTTTAAAGCTTGCTTTAGTTTGTGACGTTTGCTCTCAGAGTTGGGTCAAATGTTTTGGGTTTCCTTCCAGAAGCTTCTCACTGGTTTCCTGGAGTTCTGGTCCAATCTTTCTGACAGAACCGGCAGAACTGGGTCGGTTGTGTTTTATTTGGCATATTTAAAATGTCTTCCAGGTCCAGTTGTTCTTTTTTAACAAAGTTAAAGTTCATTGGTCTTTGAGAAGGTTAACATTACTATATAATTATCAACATGCAAGTTTCTAACGTCTAAAAACGTTTAAATGAAAAATCTGCAGATTGTGATGATTTTTACCTGATTAATCGCCAGAATAATTGACGACTCGATAAATAAAGTAGTTATCTGCAGCCGGTGAGGAGAATGAGGTGTGTGTGAACGTCATGTTGCTCCGCGGCGTTGCCCCGCGGCGTTGCCCCGCGGCGTTGCCCCGCGGCGTTGCTCCGCGGCGTTGCCCTCCGGCGTTGCCCCGCGCCGTTGCTCTGCGGCGTTGCCCTGCGGCGTTGCTGCGATGCTCTGCGGCGTTGCTCCACGCCGTTGCTCCGCGGCGTTGCTCCGCGCCGTTGCTCCGCGGCATTGCTCCGCGCCGTTGCCCTGCGGCGTTGCCCTGCGGCGTTGCCCCGCGGCGTTGCTCTGCGGCGTTGCACCGCGGCGTTGCACCGCGGCGTTGCACCGCGGCGTTGCCCTGCGGCGTTGCCCTGCGGCGTTGCCCCGCGGCGTTGCACCGCGGCGTTGCACCGCGGCGTTGCCCCGCGCCGTTGCCCCGCGCCGTTGCCCCGCGGCGTTGCCCTGCGGTGTTGCCCCGCGGCGTTGCTCTGCGACCGTCTGCATTAGCGGTGCCGTCATGCTCCTCTCTGCCCATCTGACTCCTCTGCAGACGTCTGCAGGAACGCCCACCAGCTAGCCGAGCACAGCGGGATTCTGGGATCCGGGACGAGCCGGAAGAGGAGTCAGACGGCGCCGGAACGCGTCCGCAGGAAGGAATGGATCCAGGTACGAACCAAGGTTACTACAGTTAACTAAAACCAACCAGATAACCAAAACTGAAAACGAGAATGCAGTTTTAACTGAAATAAATAAAAACTACAAACAATGAAGAAAAACTACAACTTACTGGAACCATAACGTATGTTTATAAAACCAACTAAAACATAATGAAACTTTGCTTTTTGTTTATGAATCTATTGATCAGCCCTTTGAACTGATGTGAAATAAGCAATCAACGTCGTTTGTTGGCAGATTTGGCACTCCGTACTCCTCAGGCTAACAATAGTCCGCTAAATGACGACTGGATAAAACTCCAGTCAGCTGGTGATTCAACAACAGTTAATCTCTTTTAAAATGGTGTCTTCTGTTGAGTATTCATTACTTAAATGAGGTAATCACAATACAATACTTTGAATCTTTTTAGTCCTCCCTCTGCATGAAAAAGTTAAAACTATTATAAACCTGGTGCAAAATCCAAAACTCAAAGACTGAGACGAGTAGAGGAGCCAAAAGTAAAAAGTATCCGTCCAAGAAATGACTAAAGCAGCAGTAAAACAGTATTTGGTGACAAACGACTCAAAACATCAGGCTTTTCATATTTAAAAAGTGCATCATCAGGCCGACCAAAATATGAAATTATGTGGAAAATTTTGTGTTTTGAAGACAAAAAGTGAAAACTATTACAAAATAACAAAAATCAGGCAGAAGAAACTTTTTTCCAAATCAGAAAAAACTTCTGAAACTTTGATAAAAACTGCAGGTGTGTTTCTGGTGATGTTTTATTAAAACGAAGCTTTTTCTTCATTCAGTGAAGTTACAGGAATTTTACTCAAGTAAAAATAGCAGCAGGTCATAATAAAATGACTGCAGTAAAAGTAGAAATGCAGCGTAGAACTTTATAATTCCCTGGTTTCTCTGTGCTCAGACGTTCTTCTCCTCTTCGTGCAGGAATCTGTTGAGATCCGGACAGAGGACGGCCCGAGAGTCAAACTCTCCCCTGATTTACGATACTCTGAGGATTTCGAGCCGTATGAGAGCGTGGACATGGAGGTAGACGGGAGATTCCTTGTGACGGCGTCGTGTGGGTGGTTTTATTTAGAGGAGGAGCCGCGCCGGAGATGCGACTGTCTGTCCTCATTAGCATCTCTATCTCCTCCATTTTCCCGTCTTCCCTCCATCCCTGGTGTTGCGTGCAGAGCTCCAGCCGGCGCTCGCCATGTAGAGAGTCCTCCAAGCTTCAGCGCTCCTTCAGCTGCAGGCCGGAGGTCCAGGGCGGCCCGGCCAGCCCGGAGCACAGCGAGAAGGTTCTGCTCAGCCTGGAGGAGGTGAAGGTGAGGAACCCTTGGTGTTTTCAGGCAGTCCGGCTGCAGCGCTGCGCCGATGCTCAGCCAGACGTCTGCGGTTGTGAGGCAGGTTTTGCGTCGGAGCCTGGAGGTCAGCATGCGGCGGAGCAGCCGCGGCTCGGCGGGGGAGGAGTCGGACGAGGAGTGGATCGAGGAGCAGATAGAGAGGGAGGAGAGCACCGAGAGCCTGGACGAGCTCGGCCTGCCGCTCTCCAAATCCTCCAGCGGCTCACGGAAGAGCGAGCCCAGCAGTCCGTTCGACCCCGCCGACCTCATTGTTCTGGACTTTGGACCCTCGCATAAAGGTAGCTGCAGCTGGAGCTCAGAGAAACCCGGCTGGGTCCAGCTTGGGTTCTAATGAGGCCTTAGAGACGATCCTTTTATTTCCAGGTTGAGGAATCGGTCGACAGAAACCTGAAGTGATTTTTAAAAACAAGAACCGACTCACCGGTATGACGGAGAATTAGAGCCCGGCTAGAAAAAAAATCCATTAAATTATTAGAATAAATAAATTTAACTTTTGAGAAAAAAGTCTGAAGAGAATAAATTAATATTTAGGGGGAAAAAGTAAAAATAATGTGAAACAAAAGTCAAAATACAAAAAAAAAAAAAAAAAAAGTCATAACAGTACAAGAAAAAAGTAATACATGAGAAAAGTTGAAATAAGAGAAAAAAGTTGTAGCAAATGGAGAATAAAGTTGTAACAACAGGAAACAAAAGGCGCCGCCAGGCGGATGAAAAGTTACAATAATCCTCACAGATTATTGTAACTTTTTGCTTCTTGGAAAAAAAACTGAGCAGATGAATCATTTAAACCTTCATGACGTTATAAAACTTTCCAGCTGTTGGATCACTAGTAGCAGTTTGTTTTAGGTGGAAGTAAATGATGCTCATTGTGAAATACTTTCCTCTCTTTTAGGGCGTAAGATGGAGCGTTCTCTGTCTGCCAGGAGGAGAGAGAGCAGCGACTCGTTTGTTCCCAGCAGGCCGTTGTTGGTGAAAAGCAAAACGTTAGACAGGCCGCCTGCAAGCCGGGACGGACAGAGTGAGAGTTTTACATTTAAACTATTGTTGCTACTGTTAGTTATGGTTTTATACATATTATTAACACTTTTGGAACGTTTGTGTGAACCTGATGCTGCCGTCGTTCTATTCCATTATAAAATGTGGAGGTAAAGTTTAGATAAATTTGCGTTAAGAGCTCGTCTGTTTGTGTGTTTCAGGGCCGAGGAGTCGCGCAGAGCGGCCGCTGTCAGCAGCCAGGAAGGCTGAGGCTGAGGACCGAGACCCAGACCAGGTTTACTGCAGCGTCCAGGACGCCATGCAGAGAGAGAACTGCAGCCCTGGGCAGAGAGCCGGCGCCTGCAGCCGCAGCACGGTCTGACACACACACTGACACACACTGACACACACCGACACACACTGACACACACCGACACACACTGACACACACTGACAGAGACACACACTGACAGAGACACACACTGACAGAGACACACACTGACACACACTGACACACACCGACACACACTGACACACACTGACACACACTGACAGAGACACACACTGACACACACTGACACACACTGACACACACACTGACACACACTGACACACACTGACACACACTGACACACACTGACAGAGACACACTGACAGAGACACACACTGACACACACTGACAGAGACACTCTTTGAATGAGACGTTAGCATGAATGAAGCGCCATTAACAGGTGAAACTGAAGGAGTTTATATTCACAAGCAGAACAGTGGAAAGTTATTTTTTTATCCCACACCGGCCTGTTGGACCGTTTCTCTTTCCCGTCCTGAAATGCCGTCCGCCATCTTTGTTTCCGTCTCTGGCTCCGCTCAGGATGACCAGCGGCGCCCTCTGCTGGACGGCGGCCAAACTGCACCACTTAAAGCGCGTCTTAGCAGACGCTTTTCCGTAGTTTATCGTTTGGAGCTAATTTAGTGTCTTCTCATTATATACAAAAAATATGTGAAATACACAATTACAAGAAGGAAAAATAAAAAATAAAATAAAACCTACCCAACAAACAAGTACCTACTGTCACCTAACAGCATAAGATATGTAACCAAAAAATACAAGCACCAATGTCAAGAGTTAGAAAGGTGATTTACAAAACATTACTCAATAAATGAATTGAGTAAATGTAGCTGGTTAGAACCCGGCTGTGGGGCGGAGCAGCTTCCTCCCGCTGAACAAGAGTAGGACGCCCTGCTAGCAGATCCAGCTAATTTTAAGCTAATAAACTGTTAATCGATAATTAATCGTCCACCCATCCAGTGATTTAGGAAGTGGCGTCATGCTGACCCTCTCCTCTCCTTCAGGTTGAGGGTCACCAGGAGGTCAACGGCGTGAAGCCCCCTGGTGGTCATGGGAAGGATGAGAGCGGCGTCTCCGTGGCGATGCAGAGGATCACCCTGCTGGGCCCCAGGTCCGTCTCACGCCGCTGGCGTCCTGCGGGGCGCCGAGCCCAGCCTGACCTCTGTGATTCTGTGCAGGCAGCAGCAGAGGCTCCTAAAGGCCCTGGAGCAGCTGGAAGCAGAACCCGGCCAGAACCCAGACCTCTCCAAGCAGCCGGTGAGTCAGCGGCACGCGCCGCCGGACCGGAGCCGATCCGCTCTGCCTGATGTGACCGGCTCTGTCGGCGTTGCAGAGAGAGCCGCCGCCGCCGCCGCCGCCGCCGCCGGCAGACGTCCCCCCTGCGCTGTACGTTACCATGGAGATCCTGTCCAACTGGGGCAACGCGCTGCAGGTCGGCCTGACGGAGCTGCAGTTCTTCTGCCGCAGAAACAGGAAGCTGTTCGTGTCGCCGCACGACATCGACATCAGGAACGCCGACCACCCGGGGAACCTGGCGGCGCTGGTCAACGGGAAGGTCAAGGTGGGTCCGTTCTGGTTGCCAAAATCTATAGAGCTGTGAGTGAAACCTTCACTTTTAGTGTCAGGAAACGCTCAGATGTTTGGTTTGCAGCGAAACACAAAGAGGCAAAAATGTATTTTATAATATCATTTAATGTAGTTTTAACTTCAGTTATTCGTTATTATTGTGTAAAAATCCAACCAGAGAAAAGAGCAGCTTCAGTTTCCTCTGTTTATTAGACATAATTATATTATATAATAATAATAATAATAATAATAGCTTTTCTTAAATATAACCAATATTTAGATTACATTTACTATATAAATATAGTAATAATATTAATAGTAGTTGTAGTTATATTAAAATAAAATGATTATTAAAGGTAACAATTATTTACATTAAAGTCTAACATGATAAATATAACGAAATAAAGATAATTATCATTAAGAATAAAAATGATCTAGATTAAACTGTATTATAATAAATGTAATAATAATGTTAAGTACATTATTACTTGATATAAAAACAATTTAGATTCACTTGAACATAATAAATATGATGGTATTGATAATTATTATTAAATGTGAAAATTATTTTTGATTACATTTAATAATAGTAATAATAAATACATCAACGATAATAAACTAATAAGTTTTATTATTTATTCTTATTATTAAATATAAGAATTATTTTTATTGCATTTTAAAAAATTATGATAATTATTAAATTGTTTTGTATTTAGCAGTGCTATCAATTGTAACAATGTGAACAATAGTTATGTTTGAATGGATTGTTGTGTAAAAATCAGCTGATTTTTTCTTATTCATGTTTTCTGTCTCCTGTTGCTGGTTGGTCAGACCACCAGGGGGCGCCACATGTGGACGTGCCCCTTCCACCCGCCCATCCAGCTCTACTTCATCATCAGGAACAGCGAGCGCGCTCTGGACTTCGGCATCTCCTCCATTAAGATCTGGAACTACAACAGAAGCCTAACCGTACGAAAACATAAGTACTCCTCCGTCCCATCAGAACCCCGACCCGGTTCACAGATTTCCCGTTGAACTGCTGGCGGCCGACCCGGTTTGGCTGCGTCGCATCAGTTCAGCCCCAGCAGTGGCTGGTGGAGCTGCCAGTCAGTCTGGATGTGGGGCAGAGCGGGATTATCTCAGAGGATTAGCTCAGCGTTTGGTTCCGCTCCTCAGAGCCTCTGCGGTTCTTAGAACCGTTAAAATTACGTTCATGGAGCTTCTCAGACGCACCCAGAACCACCATGTGAGGTAAGGCTGTTCAGGCTGAAGGGAGTTTCTGGAGGCCGGGTGCAGATTGGGCTCAGCGGATCTGGGTTCGCTCTGACCGCTGCGGCAAACCTGCAGTTAGCAGCAGGTAGCTGGGAAATGCTGCAAATCGTCCTGCAGCCACAAACCTTAAAGGATTTTATCTGGATAAACACCAACATGAAGTGGAGCAGAGAACCTCCAAATTATTTATAAACAAATCTGAAAAGTGTGGCGTGCATTTTCTACTTAACCACAACCTACCTGTCGATAATTTAGATGAGAGGTGTTCAAACTTTTTGCCCCAATAGTGTCACATTTTTACTTCACTGTGATCCTCTAAGAACTGTCACTATTTCAATAATCAAGTGTCGCGATTAATCGATTGCTAAACCAGCTGACCACCGTTTCATTAATCGATTAATCATGAATAATGGGTTAATGGTGAGCTGTCTCTCAGTAAGCGGCGTTTGTCCTGCAGGACCTGGACGTCGGCGCGCGCCACATCCGTCTGTACCTGAACAGCTCCCTGGTGTTTGACGGTGAGCTGGAGAAAGGCTGCGGGAACCAGGTCTTCGACTACGGCTCCACCATCGACCTGAAGGCCTTCCTGTTGTCCAGCGCCGGCCCTGCGGGGCGCCCCCTGCAGGCCGGGGAGGGCGGCGGCGCGCAGCGGCACCGTGCGGCTCTGCCCGACCCGACGGACAGGACTACGTTAGACGCGCCGCTCCCGCCCATCGCCGCTCGCCGTCCGTCTGCCCAGAAGAGCGCCTTGGACCGGTCCGCCTCCGCGGATCAGGCGGAGCCCATGCAGCTGACGGTCACCACCCAGCCGTCCGCCTGCCGGGTCGCCCCCCAGTGGCTGCAGCCGCCGAACCGGGCCGCTCCGGAGGGCTGTGAGGCCGGCAGGGAGCGGCCCCGCTGGCTGGTGCCGCAGCTCTCCACGGAAACCAAGCCTTCGTCCTCCTCGTCCTCCTCCATGCTGCCGGAGCTGCCCTGTGACCCCGGCCGCGTGTGCAGAGGGGCGGACGGGCCGGTGAACGGCGGGCAGCGCTCCCTGGACCCGAGCTGCGACCTGCTGGAGGAGCTGCAGGCGGAGCGGCCCATCAGCGGGCGCCGCAGCTCCTTCAGGCAGACGGAGGAGCAGCGCCACCTAGCGGCCGGTAGGAAGTCCTGCTTACAGGCTACAGGCTTTTCTGATCCGCAGAGGCTGATGAGACATGAAAGCATATTTATTACAGAACCAGGACAGAGGCCCAACTTCAAGGAGTAAAATCTGAAATTCAATGTCTTTTCAGGCACGTTTGATATTTTTAGCATTTTATAACAGCTGAAGGTAGCAGTTACTTGATTGAGCTTTAAAATGGCCGCCATGTGGCGGGAAAACACAATACTGCCCCTTTGTGAACAAGGACAGTTCCAGATGTTCCACCTCAGTCTGTGATGTTTTATCTGCCCCTCAGATGAGCCTGTGTCTCTGGCCGGCGCCGCCCGGCGGTCCAGCGGCGCCGGCGCCGGCCGGTCCCGTCGCCACAGCCAGCAGGACGACTCCCTGATGGAGTCCTGGGACTCCCTCACCAAGTTCAACCAGTGCCAGCGCGGCCGCATCTCCAACATGGCCTTCGAAGGCGACGTCTTCGACGAGTTCCTCCAACGCCGGGGTCGCGGCCCCCCCACGCTCCCCGTGTCCCCCGCCACGACCCCCAGAACCCCCCCGTCCTCCGTCAGGGCGGCGCCGCAGAGCGACGGCCCGGACGACGACCCGGCCGCGGAGCGAGACGACGACTTTGAGATCCCGGTTCTGCCTCAGGGCCGGCGGCTGGTTCTCAACATCCGGTCCACCTGGGGCGACCGCCATTACGTGGGCCTCAACGGCCTGGAGGTGTTCAGCGCCAGCGGCGAGCCGCTGCGCCCCGCCGCCATCAGCGCCGACCCACCGGACATCAACGTGCTTCCGGCGTACGGCAAAGACCCGCGCGTGGCGGCCAACCTGGTGGACGGCGTGAACCGCACGCAGGACGACATGCACCTGTGGCTGGCGCCGTTCACGCCGGGCCGCCGCCACTCCGTCTTCCTGGACTTCGCCACTCCGCACCAGATCGCCATGATCCGGGTCTGGAACTACAACAAGTCGCGCATCCACTCGTTCCGCGGCGCCAGGGAGGTGGAGATGCTGCTGGACGGCCGCTGCATCTTCAGGGGCGAGATCGCCAAGGCGTCGGGAACGCTGTCCGGAGGTACGAGAGCGACGTGCCGACGCGGCGCAGCGAAGAGTCACGAACCATCAGGACCGGCTGCTAGCATGCTAACCGGGCCGGGACCGTCCCGTTCCCTCCTCTCTGCTGCCGTTTCAGACCTGGACCAGTTCGGGGACACCATCCTCTTCACCACGGACGACGCCATCTTGGAGGCCATGTCTCGCTACGACGAGACCTTTCTGGGCGAAGACGAGCGACCCGACGGGTGGGCGTGTGAGGAAGAGCTGCAGCGGCCGCGCACCGCCGACGGAGAGGGGGACGAGCGACCTTTCACCCAGGCCAGGTTCAGAGAGGAAGACCTGGCAGTGCGTATGGCCTTCATCACCAAACAGACCCGTTTCCTCTCCGTTCTGTTGACATTGATGTGTTTTAATGTTTTATTAGCTGAAGCTTCAGCTCAGCGCTGCGGTTAACCAGCCAGAGGAAAACGTGCAGAACGTTCCTGGGATCTTCTCTGGGAAATGTGAGTCCTCTGATCGTTTCCTCATCATCTTCACAAACTCTGGAGCCGTTTATCGCAGCTGTAGGGCTGGACGGAGAAACGGATCCCAAAGTGCCTGGTAAAAGTGGTGATTCGTGGCATTTTTGGGTTCCTATATTCCAGCCTGAATGTTTCAGAGCTTTTACTTGAACAAGTGATGCGTGAGCTCTGAACTTTGACCTGCATGTAGAAGCTAACGCTCAGGATGTGTTTCCGCTTCCTGCTGTGATGTTTCTGCTTCCTGCTGTGACGTTTCTCCTTCCTGCTGTGACGTTTCCGCTTCCTGCTGTGATGTTTCTGCTTCCTGCTGTGACGTTTCCGCTTCCTGCTGTGATGTTTCCGCTTCCTGCTGTGATGTTTCTGCTTCCTGCTGTGACGTTTCTGCTTCCTGCTGTGACGTTTCCGCTTCCTGCTGTGATGTTTCTGCTTCCTGCTGTGACGTTTCCGCTTCCTGCTGTGACGTTTCTGCTTCCTGCTGTGATGTTTCCGCTTCCTGCTGTGATGTTTCTGCTTCCTGCTGTGATGTTTCTCCTTCCTGCTGTGACGTTTCCGCTTCCTGCTGTGATGTTTCTCCTTCCTGCTGTGACGTTTCTGCTTCCTGCTGTGACGTTTCTCCTTCCTGCTGTGATGTTTCTGCTTCCTGCTGTGACGTTTCTCCTTCCTGCTGTGACGTTTCTGCTTCCTGCTGTGATGTTTCTGCTTCCTGCTGTGATGTTTCTGCTTCCTGCTGTGATGTTTCTGCTTCCTGCTGTGATGTTTCTCCTTCCTGCTGTGATGTTTCTGCTTCCTGCTGTGACGTTTCTCCTTCCTGCTGTGATGTTTCTGCTTCCTGCTGTGATGTTTCTGCTTCCTGCTCTGATGTTTCTCCTTCCTGCTGTAACGTTTCTCCTTCCTGCTGTGATGTTTCTGCTTCCTGCTGTGATGTTTCTGCTTCCTGCTGCTCCAGGCCTCAGACTGGAGATGACGGCGACTTGGGGCGATTCCCACTACATGGGCCTGACGGGGCTGGAGGTGGTGGGGAAGGACGGGGAGAGTTTACCTCTGGACCTCACCATGATGGCGGCGTCACCGCGAGACCTCAACGACCTGCCGGAGTACCAACACGACTCGCGCACGCTTGATAAGTACGCCGACCAGATCTGGAGCGATAGACGCGTTTCTGTTTCCTTCTTTTTATGAAGAATCGATTTAAAGGCAAAATTCAAAATAACTTCCTCAGTTTCACAAAATGTTTTTAAGAGAAAAAGAGTTCATGCCATAAAGGAGACAACATAACTGAAATATAAGAGTTTACAGTCGATATTGATAATTATCGATTAGCTTTTTTTGCTTTAAATATCTGAAATACAACCAAACTGGTGGCGTGTCATTTCCTGTTTTCTGCACATTTTTTCTCCATTTTGTTTTTTGTTTTTTTAGCTGTTTTGAGGCAAAGTGGTGAAATCACCCAGCAGGTTGTTGCTAAGCAACCGCAGAGTGAGAGAGTTAGCCGATTTGCTCCAAACCAGCAGATGGAAACACAATAAATTCACTTTGTCTTTTTTAGAATATTTTAAAAGTTTTCTCAAAATTCACGAGAGTCAGATGGAAACCAGAAGTGAGACGTTCGGGTCGGTGCCGTTTGGGTCGGTGCCGTTCTGTCGGTCCCGTTCTGTCGGTGCCGTTTGGGTCGGTCCCGTTCTGTCGGTCCCGTTCTGTCGGTGCCGTTTGGGTCGGTCCCGTTCTGTCGGTCCCGTTCTGTCGGTCCCGTTCTGTCGGTCCCGTTCGGGTCGGTCCCGTTCGGGTCGGCGCCGTTTGGGTCGGTTCCGTTTGGGTCGGTTCCGTTTGGGTCGGTGCCGTTCGGGTCGGTGCCTTTTGGGTCGGTTCCGTTTGGGTCGGTTCCGTTCTGTCGGCGCCGTTCGGGTCGGTGCCGTTCGGGTCGGCGCCGTTTGGTTCGGTGCCGTTTGGGTCGGTGCCGTTCGGGTCCAGCCGTCATTGTGTCCTCTCGCTGCCCAGGCTCATCGACGGCCATAACATCACCACCGACGACCTCCACATGTGGCTGATTCCGTTCTCCGGTGGAGAATCTCACACCCTGAGCGTCGCCTTCAGCAGGCAGCAGGCCGTCGCCGGGCTCCGCGTCTGGAACTACAACAAGTCGTCTGAGGACTCCTACAGAGGGGTGAGAGGCGCTTTCTGCTGCGCTGATGGACACCGGTGGTGTCCAAAGTGCGGCCCGCGGGCCGTTTGTGGCCCGGCAGAACAGATGTTTGATGCAGATCGAGACCTTCTTTTTTTTTTTTTGCTTTATTTAGAGCAAAATAGTCACAGACCCCTCCTGAGTGCAACACAATGTCAGATTAATTTAAAGGCATTTTTAAAAACAGGTTAAAACTGCACAAGACAAACGACAAGGAGAAAATAAAACTAAAACAAGTTAAAAGAAGTTACAGTATCAGGCCTGAATTTAATGCAAACGAATAAAAATACATTTTAAGAAGCTTTTAAAATGACCCGACTGGGAGATCTGATCTGCGATTTATTTACAGGACACACAGAATATTTGTTCTTTTCACAACCGTCTGTTTAGTTTGTATTTAATTCATAGTCAATAGGATCACATTCATCAGCTCAGCTGTACTTGAAACAGATTTTAGAAAACCCAAATCTGCTTTTATTTAATTTATTAAACTTCACATGATGCAGCAAACATTTTTAAAGAGAGAGAAACACAAAACCCTGTTAGTGTGAGAATCAGCAGAAAGTTTTTTAGATGGTTTTAAAAATATCTAGAACTCTCTGAGTTTGGATCTGCAGTGATTTAAAACTTCTGTCCTTCAGAAAAGAAAAACTGATTATTCATTTAATTAAAAATAGTTCATGCTTTACTTATTGTTGAGGATGTAACTATCAGCTTCAAAGCTTGAAGTTTTAATCTTAACGTAGGCGGGTGTCAGTAAACCTGCAGTCTGGGACCGAGCGGTTCTGTTCGGACCGTCTGGACCAGTCGGATCTCTGATGCGTCTGTTTCTGATTCAGGTGAAAGTCCTTCATCTGTTCTTGGACGAGGTGGCCATCTCCCCTCCGGACGGGTTCCTGGTCCGGAAAGGTCCGGGTAACTGCCACTTCGACTTCGCCCAGGAGATTCTGTTTGTGGATTACCTGCAGCCTCCGGCTGACGCCTGGCGCCACGACGACGCCCAGAGGCACGCGGCTCAGCGCTCGCCAAAGCAAGGCGAACTACAACATCCACTCATTTCTGCTTGTTGTTCATTTTCAGAGGAAGTTCCAAGAGGCCAGAGCAGCCCAGCATGGACTACGAAGCTCCCATCATGCCTTGTGGCTGTATCCTTTCCTGAAAAACAGGATTTCACTCACAACTTAAAACACAAACTTCACTTTTTAACGTTAGCAGCTTAGCTCCGGGTTTATCCATGGACCATCCTTTATGTCCACTCTGAGTTTAAAAACATTCAGATGAAATAAAATCTCCCTAAAGAGGAAAATGTAACGTGCAGCACAAAGAATTCATCTTTAACAGCCACGTTTTTGCTTTTAATTTCATTTTAAAAAAAAGATAAAAATAGAAAAAGAAAACGAAAACGATCGACCCGACAACTTTAGGATAGCATTTTTTAACTGGTCAGATCTGGTTTCTACAGGAATGTGGCTATTTTTGCTCATTTCAGTAAAGTATTGTGTGTTTTAGTTTAATGTTGAGCAGGTAAAAATGAAAAAATAAAACAGTTTGTGACTTTAATGTGTTTATATTTACCAAAGTGCTTGTTGTTTAATGGTTTCCTGTTTCCGGAGGATTGAAAATCTGCTGGGAAAGAAAACTGGTTTCTGGAAGGAAACTGGAGGCAGTGAGGCTCTCTCTGGACCAGACCGATCGGACCCGCTGGACTTTAACTGGTCAATGCTCAGTAAGTGGAAAGAAACCATTCAGTGAATCCCAGCTGGTCCAGAACCAGCAGCGCTTCAACCGGCCGGAAACATTTATTTATCGCTGATGTTTGGCTGTAAACTTCAGCAGAGCTGGAGGTTATTATGGAAGGTTTTCTGTTTTCAGATTCTGTGCAGTCAGAGTAAATTTAGTTCACTCAGACTGACAGAAAAACTGCTGAATAGGAGAATTTAAAGAAATGGTGATGCGGCGGCTGGCAGGTGCAAAAGATGCTGCAGAGACAAAAAACTGAAGCAAAGACCAACAAAACCAACGTGAACAAAACATTCTGCAAATGCAGACAACGTGTCACAATAAGCAATTAATCAATTAATCGCATGATAATTTAAAATAATGAGTGCCATAATTATTGTATATTAAAGGGCAGTTCGACTTTAAAACGACTTTGTAGTTTTTTTTTTTTTTATTCATTCGGTTTTGTTTTTAGTGTCTTTTTTTTTTTTTACAAAATAAAAGTTTCTGTCTTGGTGAACTTGCATTTTATGCAGCATCAATAGATTCATTGAAAATGGTCTCAGAACAACATTACTGTTTACCGCAGTAATTACAGATTAATTACTTTATTGTTTTGCTCCATTTATGTGACAGACCCGAGAACAATGAAAACTCCTGCAAGCAGCTTTTCTTTTTTTGTTTTTTGTTTTAATAAACCAGTATAAAATCCTCTCAGCACTACAATCTTTCCACGAAGGGAATTTATTCTCGAAATGTCAAATTGCGCAGTTATGTGGTAACCGCAGCTAGTGACGTTGTTTCATCTTTAGTTCGGGAATTCCTGCGGTTCGGCCCGGTTCTGTGGCGCCACCATGTTGTATTTTCTTTGACTCTTCGTCGTCCAGTCATCTTCCAGCTGCAGCTGCTGACCACCTGGGGAGACCCCTACTACATCGGCCTGAACGGACTGGAGTTTTACAACCAGAACCACCAGAAGATCCACCTCACGGACAACAGTATCCTTTCCTGTGACGTCACGTCCGCAAACTGCTCGCCGACCAAAGACGTGAATACAACGACTGGCTTTGGTTCAAGCTGTCGAGTTGTCAACGTAACGCGGTGAATATTAAATGTAGGCGTGATTTATACAATAAAAAGCGACGCGGTGCTTTACTACTGATTGTCAACACTACGACAGCTTGGTAACAAGTTCATAAAATACTTTTACTTTAAAACATAGCAAGGGAGAGGAAGCTCAGCTGTTAGTTTCCACACAGTCCGTTGCTGTGGCAACGGGTCTACGCAGCCGACGGAGTGGTTTGGAGTTGCTCTTCAACGGCGTTTCGGTGCCATTTTCCCTTTGCACTCATTAACCTCGGTTCCTGCGCGGCTGCGGATGGAAACAAGCAGTAAACCGTCTTGTCGCCGTCCGGCGTTGTGCGCATGCGCGAAATGTCCGGATGTAAACGGGTCGTTCTCCAACCACAAATACGACTGGATTCTGTCCTGGTGTTTTCTCTGACAGACCGACTCTGAGTATGTTGTTATTTAGTTCAGGTGAACTTGTCTCATTGATCCCTGACGTTGCGTTTGCGCCAGACATCGCAGCTTTTCCCGACAGCGTGAACATCCTGGACAACGTGAGCGGCGACGTCCGGACTCCCGACAAACTGATCGACGGCGTCAACGACACGCAGGACGGCAGGCACATGTGGTTGGCCCCGGTTCTCCCAGGGACGGTGAGGGAAATCCACTCAGACCCAAACAACCAGATGAACCGAGAACATACAGGAGAAGCCGCGAGTTTACATGCAGCTGTTATCGGTCTGACCTTAAATCAGACTCCTGGGTTAATGGATAAAAAGGCACATTCTGTCTTTATGATGGAAATCACTTTGAACTGCCTTGTGACTGAAATGTGCTGTAAAAACGGACTGATTGTTTGTAAGCTTCAGGTCTGTGTGTTTTCCCTGCAGGTGAACCGTGTTTACGTGATCTTCGACCAGCCGGTGACCGTGTCCATGATCAAGCTGTGGAACTACTCCAAGACGCCTCAGAGGGGCGTCAAGGAGTTCGGGGTCAGTAGCTCTGCATCTGCTACAGGCTGTGTTTAGTTTCCTGCTCACAGCTCTGTGTGTGTGTGTGTGTGTGTGTGTAGTTGCTGGTGGACGACCTCTTGGTGTATAACGGCGTCCTGGACTGCGTGAGCCAGGCCGCCAGAGGCATCCTGCCGACCTGTGACCCCGTGGTGCCGTACCACACCGTCCTGTTCACCGACGACGCCTGCGTGGCGCAGCGCGAGAGGAGCACCGTCATCAGGTGGCTGATCCACAGGCTCAAATATACACACACAGCCGCTAACACCCAGACCAGGACCAGTTCAACCCAACGAGCCGTTCGTGGCTCCGGACCGGATAAAACGTGACTCTTTGAAACAAAATGGATTCTTTTTATAATTCGTACGACAAGAATTTTAGATTTTGAAATAAAAGAACTGGAGCTGCATCTAATGATTATGTTAGTAACAGATTATCTAGGTTTTTTCTACCAATCAGTTTTTCTGGTGATTAATTGATTAATTGGATAATCTGCAGATTTTTCATTAAACCATTTAAACCATTTTTCCACATTATTATAAATGCATTGAAAGTTGCAAAAAGGCCAATAATTAAATTACTTTTGGAATAAGAAAATAATGAACAATAGTGAATGCTCGAACAAATTATCCACTAATTATTAATTAATATTAATAAATGGACAGGAAAATATTCTTAATAGGTTCTTCATTTTTGAACAGTTTTGGACTAATTACTGCTCTGTGTGTTGTCTCAATTATATTATTCACATACTGCAACAACAGGTCAAATCTGCTTTCAACTGCTTTACTAAACTTAACTAGAGTTAAGTTAGTCAGCTGCGATCTAAATCCTGTTGAGAATAAATGGTTTTTGTTTTCTAATTGAAGAAAATAAAAATTCTTTGACCTCTTTGAAATAAATTAACTGTATGCATTTCTCTTAAAAAGCCAAACCTAGAAATAAAAATGTTTGATTAAAAACGGCTACTTTATGCGTTATTTTATCAAAATAATTCATGTTTAGTTAAAGATTTCCAGAGCACAAATCTTCCACTTCACACCAAATAAGACGCCTTTCGTAGATTATTGATAGATTACGAAAAGCTTTCGGTTAAACTCCAGTAATTTGGTTGTTTTTAATCATTCTTTTCTCCTTCAGCCCCCGAAGCAGCAGACACAACCAACGGTAAGCATTAAAGCCCTGAAGGCTTTGTGTGAGCGCCCCCCCGTGGTGGTTCCCTGTACTGCAGCTTCCCTGTACTGCAGCGCCCCCAGTGGTGACTCCCAGCCTCTGCTGCTCCTCTCCGCTGGTCCGGCTGAATAAATGTGTCCACTTGTGTGTTGCAGCAACCATGTGGAGGACCAGGATGTGAAGATGACCAATGAGAACCAGATCGTTCATCACAACAAGAAGAAGCAGACAGCCGATCCTGGTGATTCACAAAAACTGATCGATTAATAGTTCATGAACTTATGCTGGGCGATTCATTGAACTTTTGGTTTTTGAAGATTTAATTATGGGAAATTCAGGATTTTTTTTTTTCTCCTTTGGTTTTTATAACTCAGAGTGCAACCAGGGCGGCCATATTTTTTTAATTTGGATTCTGGTCAAGTTTACCACAGAATATTAGGACCAGGCTAAGATTTTATTATTTTATAATTATAAGGAAAAAGTCAGAATATTTGAAGGAATTATGTAGTAAGATGAGAATAAAGTTCTACGACAATAAAGTCATTAATGCAAGAATAAAGTGTATGATGTTACTAAAACAAAGTCGTAATGTTATTAGAGAAAAGTTGTATCACAATAAAGTTGAAACAATAGAAAAATAGTTAAATTAACACAATAATAAGGTCACACAGTAAAGTCATATTGTGAGAAAATATGACTTTTCTCACAATATGAGTTGCAATAGTACAAAAAGTCATAATATTAGTAGAATGAGAGAAATTTAATGAGTTCCTCCATGAAAAGTAATTAAAAACTAAAAAGAGGAATACTGAGCATCTGGTGAAGTTTACTTAGGAATTTGTTATGAGAACAATAAAATATTTAATCTTTTAACACATCAGCATCAGTTTATTATCAGTAGCAGAAATTTAAATGATCAAACTCCTGAGTTTATTTAAAAGAATCACCGGCTGATCTAGATCCAGGTCCTGATAACTTAGAATATTTTTTCTAATTAAAACAATATTTTTCTCATAAAGACGTTCGTCTGGTAAAACTGTGTCTATATTCTGCTAATATTATGTCTATGTCCTCATCACTAAATAACAGTTATTGCAGTCTGGCCCTGATCATACAACTAAAATAAACCACTTTTGATCATATTGTCTGTCATTGAAAAAATCACAGATTATATTTCTGATATTTAGAAAACTCCACATCTTATCCTGATCTTCTTCGTTCCTCTTCCTTTCAGCTCTCCGGCCCAAAACCTGCATGACTGATGGCGTTAAACACGGGAAGAGGCGATTCTGACGACCAACACGGCGTTTTATCCCAGCCGCGGCGCCGTGGAGACGGCGCCTCTCCTCCACAGTCTGGTGAGCAACTGAACAAACTGCGACGCTCGGACGCTGGACTCAGATTTCTGCTGTCTGGTTGGATTTCTCCTCCATGTTTGGCTGTGAAAACTCACATTAACCCTCCAGCAGGGGGCGCCTCACTCCGTTTACAGTGCCTATTACTGAACCCGTTTGCTGCTGCTGCTGCTGCATATTTTAATGCAACTTTCGGCATGTAAATAACTCCCTGTGAGCCAAACCGTTAGCTTATAGCGCCATTAGCATGAAAATACCAGTTATGATGCTAGTTTAGAAAATACATTGTTTTATAACCGTGGCTTGAATAATTAAAACCTTCTAAATTTGTCACTAAGTCATAGAAAAAGCTGAAATTATGCAAAGCGTGTGTGTATAGCGAACATTGACTGATTAAATAAAATCTGCATTTATTTCTCTGCTTAGCATCAGATCTTGATTATAAGTGACCTTTCTAACAGTATCTGTGTGGATTCGGCGTTTTTCTGTTGGATTTTCCTCTGAATACGTGACCTGATATGCAAATACTGTGGACTTACCTCAAATCTAAACATACAGCGTTCAAACCTCTCAGATATGGATTCATCACAGCTAAAACCTGCACGTCTTCATCAAATACACTGCAAAAACACAAAATATTACCAAGTACTGTTCAGTTTTTAGGGCCAATATTTTAGTTCATTTGAATAAGATAAAACTAACTTACAAGTAATAAAATCTGCCTGTGGAACTAAAACTCATTTAATTCAATTTTTATTTCATCCACTCATAAATATGAATATTTCATGCAAAACCTTAGAGAAATCATGAAGAAAAGGAGCAAAGAGAAGCATAAACTTATCATTTCTGCCCCAATTCACATAAAATAAAATTAACTATTAACTCGTATTTAAAATAAACAAAAAATATGCAACAAAATATCAGCTTATTCACACACCACAGCTTCACCCGAATAATTTCAACTTTATTTTAAATGCAGATTTAATTGTTTTATCTGTCCAGGTTATTCTATAAATATTTAAAATAAATATTATTGGCTCTAAACAAGCTCCCATATGTTGATGGAAAGTTACTTGCAAGTTATTTTTGGACTTATTTTAAGTGTAGTACAGTATTTGCAGCAGACACTAGATGAATATACTTGGTAAGATTTTGTGTTTTTGCAGTGTATTCCCTCTGCCAGAATCTGCTGAAAGCAGCCAGAAGTTTACATTCGGCACGTTTGGTTTCCAGACGGGCTGATCGTGAAAACAAGACTTAGATTCACAGTTTGGAGTGTTAATTTTCTAAAACACACATTTTCCCTGAAATGTTTGCCCACGCTGTGTTGCCACCAGCAACCTTCTGGTTCAGTTACTGGTTGGATATTTGAGCAAAGTCCTGAAATATTGAGATAAATCAGGAGCGAACCAGAAACGGCCAAAGCTCAACTCTTCTCATTAAATCAGGGGTGTCCAAAGTGTGGCCCGGGGGCCGTTTTGGCCCTGCAAATGATTTTGTTCGGCCGCTGATGTCAAGTCAAAAACAGCCAATAAAATAAAAAACAATTGGTGACCCCCCAAAAAATTAGAGATTATGTTTTTAATAAAACAGTCTGAAGCCTTTTTTATGGTTCGGATCTTCAGTGCACTGTAAAAACACAAAAGTTTACCAAGTATTGTTGTAAGTAAATACACTTGAAATAAAACAAAACTAAGATTTGTATACTAGAAACCAAACCAAAAATACTTGGTAAAATGTTGTGTTTTTTCAGTGCAATAAACAGATTTCATAAACATTTTGTTTTCTGAGCAGGTAACATAAAAAACAAAGTTAATCTCCTTTTTGCATTTTTCATTTAATGAATTTTGAGGCTCTGTAGTTGTTGAAATGTGCCAGTTTGGCCCCAGAGGCAAAAGGTCTGGAGGCCGCTGGGTTAACTGGAAGATTCAGAGGGAAACCAGTAAAAACAGAACGAGTCAAGTTTTCAGCCGTTTAAGTGTGTCTGTATTTGTGACTCTGCATTAAATTCAAATGTTTGCATCACTCGTTTAAAAATGGCCGGCGGCGTGAGCTGACCATGAAAACTGTTCATATTCATAAATATTCTCCTTCCGTGCAGAAAATGCAGTTTTATGGTTTTAAATGTCCAACATCAACATTAATCTCTCCCTGTATATTAATTGTGGGTTATGGTTGTATATTTGACTTTTAGTGTTTTTAAATATTTATTTTTCTAATCTTTATTATGTGTATTCGGTGTAGGTTTATTTAAATGAATAAAACATAAAAATTATTATTGTTTTCTGATGAGTTATGATTTATTTCTACGTTACAGACATAACTTTTACATCCAAAAAGCCGTTTTTCTCCCATCCCAGCTAAATAAACTAATTTTACTAAGTTTGTTCATTTTGAAAATGTAAAAAAAAAAAAAAAAAAAAAAAAGCATTTTCCAACCTGACGAGAAAATTCTACCTAAAAACTCTTCCTGGTACTTTTTAGTTTCATTCTGTTGTGGAAATTAAATCTATTTATTCCCTGAAAATGACTAAAGCCTGTTTTTATTCATTAAATGTATATTTAAAAACATTTTTTGTTCTAATTTTCAGCCAGTTAAGAACCATTTCCCCCCCCATCAGTCCCCTTAAGTAAAACTAATTTAGATCAATTGAAATGAAAACAGTGAACAGTGGAAATAATACAAAAAATCTGTTTCCAAGCAGGTGACAAGCAAATTTTATCTAAAAACTATTTCTGGTATTTTAATTTACATTCAAAAGTATTTTTATTGATTTCAAAGAGAAATTCAACTCAATTCTGGTGTTTTGTTGTGAAAATTCAAAGGATTTATTCCCTGAAAAACGACTAAAATCTGCATTTATTCATAGTGTATGTTCAAAAACATAATTAGTTTTTCTTATTTTTAGTAATTCACTCAGAGCCACTGTGCATTGTGGCCATTATTAGAGGGAAAGCAATCAGTAGACACTGGACCTCCATAAATATATCCTGAGACATTTTAATGCAGAATCTGCAGAACATTTAATGGTTCTGTAAGGAATGACCGTTCAGGTTCAGTTTGCTGCTGGCTGAGCGGTCGTAGAGGAAACGCAGCGACCAGGCGTCGCTTTTACAAACATTCAGCTAACAGAGCTAACAGAGTGGAGCCGGCAGCCTCAGATCTTCCCTGGAAACGTCCCGTCGTCTCTCTGCCCGTCCCATTTCTCAACCTGAAGGGTCAAAGTTCACAGGAGGATTTTTATCCACTCTGATATTTCTGACATTTCCAGACGAAATTCAGCACATCTGACCAAACGTGGCATTAAGATGCTCAGTCTGTCTTCAGGAATAAAACACTGTTTTATTTTAAAAAAGTCAAGTTATTAGTGAAAGTGTGGCATCTATTTACCCAGGAGATGGGGCAGAGGGATTTGTAGACCCTCCTGTACCAGTCACAGGGGCTGATGTCCACTCCTTTAGCATTCAGAACGTTCTGGCAGCGATGATAGTCTGGAATCAGAGAAAATGGGGCGAAAAAAGTCCAAATCTACACATTTTAAAATCACCCTGACAGAAGATAAACCGACTTTAAAGCTGGAGGTCAGGTAAAACAGCCTGTTGTGCTGTGACCTTGAGGAGTATCCTTACCCAGGTAGTTGGACCAGCAGTTCCTCGTCTGGTTCTGGTTCGGGAATCGGGCATCAAAGGGAGCGGTTCGGTACTGGTCCAGTTTGGCCTTAATGTCCTCAGCCATCTTTAATAATCATCAATAAAACAATCGATATCAATGAAAACTGACTAACTGCCGTACCTTCATTTAGCCACCGGCAGTGACGTAGGCACTTTGCGTAGTCCTTTATGTGGACTAGATAAAGGAAAAATTGTCTCGGTTCTGTTCCTGAATGTTCGCACTGAAAGCCCGGTTCTGGTAACGGAGGGGGTTATTTTCGGGGTGTCGCATGCTGTGTTCACCAATGCGGCGCTGTGCTCCGGTTCCTCCTTCAAGGAAAAAACACTAATAAACCGAAACCAGCTGGTTGCTCAGCCTCCATATATTGCGACTTAAACGACATTCCTGCCCAACTCCTCCCGGGCGCAGAGGTATTTCCTCTCCGCTAAAAGAGCTTCTTTTCCGCATAACCAGGTTCGGCTTGTCGCTGTATTTTTATTTATTTTTTTATATTTTTACTGTTTGCCATCATTAAACCTCGTTGTAAACAGCCTGGAGACCAAACAATGTCCAACACCGGCTGCTAAGGTGGTTCCCCGGCTGCAACGCACCCCAGCATTTCTTTAGGAAGCCCGTTTAAACGCTTAGAGACGCTATGAAGGTGAAGATTACCTTTCTAGATGCGGCGAGAGCTCAGAGTCTTCACAGCGGACGGTTCGGGGCGCGTGCTTCCTCACTGACGGGCAAAGAGCGCGAAGCGCGTGCGCTCCGGCACGGAGAAACGTATCCGTGCAGTCCTGTTATGATAGTATGGCGGACTGCTCAGGTCACATTGAAATGACAAACTGAGCGAGTCTGAAGTTTAGACTTTCTGTACGCAGGTCCGAGGACTGAGAGGAGAACCCGGAGAGCCTTAACCCCCTATCAAGGAGCAGGAGGAAGTTTTTATTGCGTTTAATTTGGTGTCTAACAGAAAAACATTTAGTTGAATAAAGCGGAAGTACATTCTCATACAGTTAATTATTAACAGAAATTAACAGTTGGGCTTTTAGGCGAAAACGCGTTTCGTTTGGCATTCAGCCTACAGATATTCATTTTAATCAAAGGGGGAACAAACGTAGCTTCGCCTGCTGACACATCATGCGGAAGTGCAAAAAACTCCGTGTTTACTGGATCTTTGACATTTTGCGCGTGGGCAAGGCGCGGTCTGAGGGAATTACTGGTGAAACGTACACGCGCTCGTTGGGATGAGCAGACCGCCAGGACATTTTCCACACCGGGGTCAGAAAAAGCAGAAAATAAAACTCCGGAGTAACGCCGCTGATACTGAACGTGTCATGTCTGTGTTGGTTGTGTGTCCTTCTCACTATAGCGACGGAGCGTTTCCAACATCGCGCCGAGAGAGCGCGTCTACGTCTGTACGTCAGTCTCTGCGTGGTGACACACCCCTCTGCCGACACGTCAGCCGCGCAGGCGCTTTGTGTTCGGAACGAGGCCTGGAGTTTTCTGTAGGACCTTCTATGGCTGTTGTGTCTGGAAAGTTTCCCTTATTAAGATGAGAACGACAGAGCTGCCCAGTTTCTTGCTTTCTATTTTTGATCATCGCTGAACTGATATTTTTAAATATTTCACATTACCCGAATATTTATAGTTTAACAACTTTTGATGAAATTAAGATGTGTCAACTGGTTGATGAGTCTCATTTCTTAAAGATAAATCACAAAAACCAGATGCTCTGGGAGCAATTCAGACATTTCCTGAAGTTTCATGTCTGAAGCTTATTATACATAGATAGGGCCATTATAGATAGAAAAGAAGGAATACATATCTGCAAAAAGAAAAAACTCAAATTTTGAAATTCATCTCAAATGAAAAAGAATTATTTTTTTTCTAATATGAAAAATTAGGAAAAAAATTGCTGAAAAAAACTCTGAAATTTTTAGAAGAATTTTAGAAAGATTGAGATTTAAAAAAAATATATATTTTTTAAGTAAATCTTTATTGCAGATGGGTCAATAAATGAAACATCAGAAACTGTTAAAAACACACAGAAAAGAAAACGCCCAGTCATTTATGAGCTGTAATGGAACCGATCATTAAAAAACAGCCTCTTCCTGTTTTTCTGTTTCCTGGTTTCTGTTTCCTGTGGACGTTTTTTCCCTTTAATTTCTGCGGTCCGGTCCGGTCGGTCCGGTCGGTTAATCTGTTTGGGTATTTCCTTTCCCAACACGTCCACAACCTGCTTGATGTGGCAAAGCAGGTAAACTAACCAGCAAATTTAATACAGAAATATTAAATATTTCTGAATTAATAATACATTTGTTTTTTATTTGTAGCTCTTGCAAACGTTTTTCTCTTTTACACAGAAAGTCCAGGCTGCTGTGACAGCGACCTTTTAGCTGATCTGGATTCTTGGTTCTGGTGTCTCTTCTTGTTAAATAAAAACACAGTTCCACATTTCAAACTAAAGTCTTTATTTAAAAAAGTAATTTATTCAATCCAAACATTTCATCAAATAAAACATCAACTGCAAACGTTCAATATATTAAAGCAAGAAAATCTACAACCAAGTGTTTCTGTTTTCACTGGTTATGAGGAGGAACGCTTCTGAAAACAGACAGCAGATCTAATGAACCCCAGTGTAATGTTTCATAAATGATTAATAAAGTTTTAGCTCTAGTCCTGCAGATTTTAAAACTTCCAGCCTCTTGGATTCAACACATGACATTTATGTCTAAACTGACAGCAAATTATCAACATTTAAGAGTTTGTTGGTTCTGGTCTGAGTCAGAACCAGTCGCTCCGTTTCCTGCCGAGTCGCAAAAAATGAAAGAGTTTAAAGGCTGAGATGTTTCCTTTAAGGCTCTGCGGCTAAAAGCAAAAAACGACACAAAGATGCATAAATGTGAAAACCGTCCAGCTTCGATCGGATCTGGTTCAGTTAATACAGCGGGCGGGTTTCTGTACGCAGCGACAGCTTTTCAAGAGTTCTGATTGGACGCCGACGTACGGCCGCGCATCAGGGACAGTATGGGCAGAAAATAAATTATTAAATCTCTAGAAAAAACCCTCAAACTTCTAGATTAATCTCAGAAATTTTCTAGAAAAAAAAAAAACTTGAAAATTTTAGCTTAAAAAGTCACATTTTCTAAAAAAAAAAAAAAAGTTTAATTTCTGAAATTTTGTAGAAAAAAAAGTGGACGTTTCTGAATTTCAAAAGTGAAAAATGTTTCACTTTTGAAACTCAGAAATTTCCACGTTTTTCCCCACAGAATTTGAGCGTTTTCCACAAACATTTTCACTATTCACATTTCCAACTTTCTTTCTAGAAAATTTATAAGGTTAATCTCAAAATTAATTTTTTTTTCTAGCATATTTTTAACTTTTCAAACTCAGAAATTTCCAAGCAATTTCTTCAAAATTTCTGAAATCTAATAACTTTTTTCTATCTCTAATGGCTGTAATATGTCGCCATAGTAACATCACCTTCACCTGTCCAGGTGTCAGGAAGAATCTTTCCAGTTAAAGTAAAGCAGGAAGGACTTTCTTTGGCTTGTGAAAAAGTAAGAGCTTTGGCTTTGTAGTGAGGAACAGTCGCAGCAGGGCGGCCATGTTTCACCAGTCGGCGGCCATGTTTCACCAGTCGCTGCTGAAGCGCAGTCGGTTGAACGCTTCCCGGACTTCGGCGTCGCTGTGCGTCTGCTGGCTGGTCCTGATGTGGCGGACGCTGCACAACGGGACGTCCTGCTTCAGCTTCCGCTTGGTGAGAACCACGGTGCCGCCCGCCTCGCCCGCCTCCGGCCCCGTCAGCAGGAAGTAGGCGGCGTGGCGACCGCGCTCCATCAGAGTGGCTGGAGAAGACGGGAGAACGGTTCCATAAAACGCTGCTCACCTTCCTCACCTTCACACCTTCAGAGTATTTCATCTGGATTTCAGGTCAAACCAACAGGAAGTTCTAAAGGAAATGATTCCAAAATATTTCACAGCTACAATCTGAAAAGTGTGGAGTGTTTGTATTCAGTTGCCTTGCGTCCCACTTGCATAGAAAAAAAACACGGCTGTTTTCTGAGTTTCAAGTCAATTTTTTTGACATGAAACTTTCCATGTTTGTTTTTCTAGAAAATTTTTATCAGATATTTTTAGAGAATTTTTTACTTTTAAAACTAAAAAAAAAAAAATCTTTTTTTTAATCTTTGGAAATTTTCTCAGTTTAAAAAGTCAAACATTTTTGACTTGAAACTCAGAAATTTTCTGTTTTTTGGCAGAAATTTGTTCCTTTTTTCTATGTTAAATGTAGATTTAAAGGCGTAACCTTAAATTAAAAAAATGTGATTAATGAGATTTTCATGACCTCCATGTTGAATCTGCTCTGATCTAGTCCATCCCATAATGTGGTTGGGTTGCTGAGCTTAGCCCCGCCCCCCAGCATGATGCTGGCGCCCGCCTGGTTTTACCTCTGAAGGCGACGATGCGCTCCACGTCGTGGCTCAACTCCAGCAGGACGTCGGGGTAGAGCGGGTGCAGCATGTAGGAGCGCGGGGAACCGCCGGACGACTCCTGCAGAGAGCAGAACCGGGCTGAGCGACGGCTCTGGGCCGGACGCCGGCCGACACAAGCAGAACCTACCGATGAGTTGGACCCGGACCGAATCAGGCCCCAGAACATGAAGACGGACACAGAGTTGGTGGTGTGGACGGCGTCGGGCCGGGGGGGACCAGCGCCGGGCTGCAGCTGCTCCTCCCACAGCAGACTGCCGGTCCCTCCGTCCAAGATGGTGACCTGCAGGATGGGGGGAGGGGGGGTCGAAACGGGTCGACACGGGGGAGGAAGGTCTGATGATGAAGATGACGATGATGATGGACTCACCTTAGTGGAGTTTCTGACATCATCATCTTCAACTTCAACCACAAGATCAAGAACTTCATCTCTGTTGAAGTGACCGAAGGATGGAAAACTGGAGGAGACGGAGAGAGAGAAGCATCAAGACGGATCTAGACAGCCATAGATATAGAAATATAGACATAGACAGGCAGTCGGACCCCCCGGTGGAGCTGGTGTTGAAGCTCCATCGTCGCTTCAAGGAACGTCCATCCACTAGCGCCACCTCTCTTCTAGAAACAACCAGCAGGTCAGAGGAATCGTCCGAGTCTTTGGTCCTCAGCAAACGTCTGGCCTCCGATCTGCAAATGGAGACATGAGACCCCAGAACACCTGATGCATGCTGGGTAACGCGGGCTGGCTCTTACAGGTAGATGGGCACCAGGCCCGTTGGGTTGCTGGCCGTTTTCTCCAGGCGTTTGTCCCGCTTCAGATTCGGACCCAGACCCGGTTTGGCTCTGGCTGCGATCTCCCACAGAGGCAGGCCGAACACGCCGGAGGCTGCGGGAACGAGCTCAGGTTAGCTTCACACGCCAACCCTGCTGCTTCCAGGGACCAACGCTGCGCTGCGCTGCGCTGCGCTGCGCTGCGATACGCCGCGCTGCGCTGCAGCAGCGTCTCTGAGCGAGGGCCACAGAGAACGCAGCGCTCTGCTGCTTCTGGATGAGAATTTGGGCCGACATCATCATCATCTGCATAGAAACGAACTTTTCACCATTTTGTTCTGATTCTGGATGCTGAGCAGTCAGCAGGACTTTTGCTCTTTCCCTTTCCCTTTTGGAGAGTTACGAAGCGTTACCGTGGTAACAAGATATTGTTTTTACAACTGGGAGCATCTGATTAGCATCTCAAAAGCTCAAACAGCAACTGAACAATGACCTTAAACTCAGACATTTTCAGATTAATATCAGAAATTTTCTAGCAAAAAAAAAAAAAAAAATTTCAAATGTCAAATTTTAGATTTTTTTTTAATTTTCTGCGTTTCAAAGGTAAATGAGGAGGATTAGCAGGTGTGGCTGGTTCCATCCAGAACGTGTTAGCTGTTAGCATGTCGTCCTCAGACCAGAGAACGGGTCATACAGCAACAGTCTTCAGTCAGAGGCTTCCCAAGTTGGCTGCATGACTGACTGCTACTGGAGATCCTTCCTGCTCACATCATCACCCACGACGACTCTGAAGATATTTGAATGATATGAAATATGACGACATTTAATTTGATGAATAAAGTTTTTCTGAATTTGAATTTAAAACTTTTAGAAAACTGGACCCGGTGAGACCCGCCTGTTCAGTCGTTTTTAAAAATAATTTAGCACTTTTGAAATATCTAGAAGGGCAACAAATAGTTTTATGGTTGTTAGGAATTTTTTGTGTGAAAATGTCTCCGTTAGTTTTAGTCGTTACATTAGTTCTGATCCGGGCCGGACGGGACCAACCTCTCTGCAGCAGCACGTAGTACGATCCACCTTCGGTGCGGTGCAGCAGGTGGCTCTGCGTGGCGCCGCCGCCGATGGTGACCTCCGACCCGATCCGATCCCCCGTCTGCCCGGAGAGCAGCACCAGCTGCGTCTGCAGGTTTGGACAGGAAGCGGTTAAATCTGACGGGCCGGATCAGAACCGCCGTGGCGCAGCAACCGGTCTACCTGTGTGTCATTCAGCAGGACCAGAACCACGTCGCCGACCCGATCCCCGTCCAGATCCGGGACACTGAGGACGGGCAGCGAGACGGACAGAACCGAGAGCCGCGGCTGCTGCCAGATCACCGCACCTGGAACCAGAACTGGGTAGTAACTAGTTACATTTACCTGAGTAACTCTTTAAAAAAAAAAAAGTACTTTTAAGAGTATTTTTACTGCGCTGTACTTTTCTCTTTCACTTGAATAATTTCATTATGAAGTATCTCTTCTCTTAAATAAAATTTAATTCATTTCTGGATGAAAAACAAACATGTTTTAACCACCAGACAGAAACAAACCTGCAGTTTCTGTTAAAGTTTTATACATTTTTAATGGAAAGAAACTGATCTGGGAAACATTTCTTCTGCCTGACTTTGTTATTTTTGGCTATTTATATGAATTATTGTCCTTTTCATCCTTAAAATACCAAAATTTCCACTTAACTTCATATTTTGGTTCAACTGAGGATGTAATTTTTAAATATTAAATGATTGATAATTTGATCAGTTACTCAGTACTTGAGTAGACTTTTTATTTTACTTGAGTAAAAATATGTTGCAGTATTGCTGCTCCTACTTGAGGATCATTTTTCCACCTCTGCCTGAAGCCAGTCAGGCTTCACTGCGTCGGGTCGGGTTGATATTTCCAGAATAAAGTCGTAGTGTTATGAAAATAAAGTCATCGTTTTATGAGAAGAAAAAAAATACCAAAAATTAAAATGAGGATCGTAGAATTATACTTTGACATAACTTTTAGATAAGGAAATATTTCATCTTTGAACACATCAGCATCAACATCAGGACTTTGAAACGATTCTGCAATCTAAGAAAGATCCAAGACTTTGACACCTCAAATCTTTTCTCATTAAAACGGCTTAAAAAATGAAAAATATTTTGATTTTGTCTTCAGTTTTAGCTTCATTGCTGCTCTGACTGTCATGTTCTTTCAGTAAAAATGACCTGCTTTTTAGTCCGAATACTCCAGATAACGATTAATCGATTACTACATCAATTGTTATTCTAATAATCAATTAATCACGATTAATCTTTCAAGTCCCACTCCTGATTTCTGAAAATTAAACGCATACAGATAAAGAACGGTAAAGGTTTTCTTCTTAGTGTTTGCACAAAGGCCTCAGGCTCCAACAGAGACTTTTCTGTTTTGATAGGTAATAATTAGCTTGGCTGACCGGTGCGTTTGTCGACGGCGGTCAGGTTGTCAGAATGGGACAGCAGGCAGTGCCAGGATGAACTGGTCCCAGTCTGCAGGCCGCACTGGGCCCAGTTCAGCTCGCCCCCCAGCGGCCGCTCCCACAGCGTCTCTCCTTTGGTCCCGTCCAGCGCCAGCAGGAACAGACACGGCGAGGTCAGGCCTGGAGGACAGACGCCCAGAATCAAACCGCCAACCTCGGCTGCAGCGAAACGCCGACCGAACGCGAATCCACCTTCGTCAGAACACGACTTGTTTGGAGAACTTTCTGGGCTTCTGATGACCATCAGGACGTCGATCACCTTGTCGCTGTTCGCGTGCTCAACGGCCAGGAAGTCGTAGGTCACTGTGAGGGGAGAGACGGCGGTTAGCGACTAGGGCTCAAACCATTAATCCATCACTGATCGATCACTGAATTGTCAACTAATTTAGTAATCGATTAGTCTGTCACTGGAGTGAAGGTCTTACTCTGAAAGAACAACACATTCAGATCAGTAATGGAGCCAAAGCTGCACAAAAATATTAACATTTTGCATTTAAGATTAAAAAAAAAAAAATCCTTCTTTGTTCAAACCAGAAAATAATGTTTGAACTTCTCAGTTTTAGCTAAAAAAAATCCTGTTTTATCCAATTATCACTCAGTTAAACCATGAAATAATCCCCATGGCAACCATAAGGAGACCTGAACTCCTCATGTTGATGCTTTGAGCTGCAGAACCTTCACTAACGGGATGAAGTTACTGTGTGTTAGGAAGTAAAATGTTTATTTTCTCATATAAGGAGGGAATTAAACTTGCACATTTTAATGCATTTCTAATATTGCATGAAAAACACATGATAAAGTAGAAAAATAGAATGTGGCCATTTTTAAATCTGATTAACTGATTAATTGTCTGGATAATCAATTAATTGTTACATCAATTAACCATCAGAACAGTCAATTAACGTTCAGAATAATAAATTAATCGTCCGAATAATCAATCATCAGATTAATTAATCGTGATAGTCAAAAATAATTGATTAGAATAATCTATTAATCAACAGCTAATCCTGGTTAGGGCAGCGCCGCTACTCGCCTGCGTCGGAGAAGTCTCGGCTCCAGTTCAGGTTGTACTGCGGCCGCTCAGGGCAGGGGATGACGAAGGAGAAGGCGAAGACCACGGTGAGGCAGAGGAAGAGGGAGAGGAAGAACACCGCCGTCCTCCAGTGGCTCATCCTGGAGAACCCCCCCTTGCAGCTCTTCTTCTGCAGTTCTGCCGCCGGCGGAGCCGCGGCCGCCTCCGACCCGTCTCCTGCCGGCTTCAGAGGGGAGCCCTCGGTGGCCTGGTCTGCGGTCTCCATCGCGCCGCCGTCACAGCATCACCGGCCGCAGAGCTGGAACGGAAAACCAGGAGCAAACGCTCAAACAGGCTAAACTTTTTAAAAACACGGTGGTGGCGGCATCATGTTAGGGGAAGATGGACGGAGCTAAAACCTGTTAGAGGCTATTATGGGATGGATTAGGTCAAAGGTCAACAACCTTTACAACCCTAACTTTCAGTTTAACTAAACCCGTCATTTCTGAACAGCGACAGCAACATGACTAGCTGAGATTATTATTTTATATACAAAACAATTTACCCAGAAAAAAAACAATATTCTTTTGTGAAAATATTATAAATATATAACATTAAAAAGCTCAGTAAGAGCTGCTAAAGCTAGCATTATTTACTTTTTATAGATTGCTGATAAAGAAGCTGGTTCTGGTTCTGGTTCTGGGGAATAATAGAGAAAATTATGAACATCATCTTCACAGAGTATCTTCAGTCAGAGGCTTCTTTGGGTTCGCTGTGATACAGATTGCTACTGGAGCTCCTTTCCAGCCCACAGCCATCAGTTAGAGTGGCCTAGTTGAAGTCCAGACATAAATCTAAGTGAGAACCTGTGGTGAGGATCACTAATGAGCTGTTTTGCAAAGATTTGGTGACAATGTTTGTTTCTGTGAGGCTGAATACAAACCACAAATTATTCATTGAAAACATCGTCATTTTCTCATTTTTATCACACAGTTTGTTGTTTTAAAGAGACAGAGTCTGGAAATGTTTGAGTGGGGTGAATAACTTCGGCCTGGCCGGTCCGGTTCTCTTCGCTGCATCAACCTGTGTGGTTCTGAGCCCATTCAGACGGGCCAGAACTGATTCCAGAAACATCTGCGATCAAAGACAAAACATCCCAGCAGAACCTGCCAATCTCAACCAGAACATCACGCCCAGTTAGTCACCGTGGCCTCAGGTTATTTACCACCAGTTACAGCAGGCACAGCTTCACCATGAGAGAATTAAACCCCCACCTGGACACAGACCACTCCCAACTCAAAGCTGTTTAAATAAAATTTAAGATTTATTATTTACTGGGCATATAAGTTAGCGAAATTAGTTATAAAACAGTTGAAGGTACTTTGCTAACACAAGTTGTTCAGCAAATGCTAAATCCACACAGCATCGAGATCGGTATATTTGCTACAAACACGTATTATTTCAGTTAAAACTATAAAAAAGCGGCAGTAAAGGGAATTTTTTCTTACCTCAACTTTCAGCCGATCTTCGTCGGTCACTGGTTCTGCTCTGCAGCTGCCCAGATCTGCGCAAACTAATCAGAGATAAGCAGAACGCGAATGTCTATTTTTACCTTTACTTTGTCTGACAGGTGTTACTGTATGAAATATTTATACTTTCTACCTATAATAAAAGCATAAAACAATAAAAATACCGTTTTTCCACGACAATCTCATCTAAAATTAAATGTAGCCTTTTAAAAAAAAAACTATCGGAGTGTGACGGGCTGTAAATAGCTGCAACCTGACAGTCTAAATTCAGGGATTAATAATTGCCGAGGTACTGGTGTTACAGCGTTATGATTGGTTGATCTTAGATCTGTAGCGCCATAGAAGTTACTGCGTCATTTCCGTAGTTTTAAACGGAAACGGGTCAGTTCGCGACGTAAAGAAAAGCAGTTAGCGGTGATGGTTGGGAAAAAAAATACGTTTTAACCTGGTAAACGAATAGAAGAGCTGGTTCAATTGTTCGGTTGTCGACGGAGTCATCGTAGACCATGTCCGCCCAGGCTCAGATGAGGGCGCTGCTCGACCAGCTGATGGGAACAGCAAGGGATGGTGAGTAGCTGTGGGAGCTAACGGAGCTAGCCAAGATGGAGGCTCTGCTGAGGCTGGCTTGTGTTGGCGAGTGGTGGACAGACCTGCTTGAATGGATGTACCACAGAGCGCTGCTTCTTAACACAGGAAAACTGCTTCCAGGCCTTAAAATGAGTTTTAAATTTAGCGCTTACTGTATCCATCCGCCATGTTTAGTTTAAATTTACGTAAATATGTGCATTTTATCCTGCCTAGAATGTGGGCTAAGTTAGCTCCAGCTCGTCTGGTGTTTATTGTGGAGTTAGGGAAGCTGCCGGCGCCATACTGCCACGCGCTGGACCATGTCCACCTAACCCACCGGATTACGCTTATAACGGAATAATTCACTGCTAACCACTGCTATTCATTTTTAATACTTTGTTAAATTTCTACCCCACATTGGCTTTAAATGCTAATTTAATTTAACGTCTGTGAGATTAAATTTGCTTTCAAAGTATTAGGCAAACATACGCGTTTTAATGGACGCAGTAGTTCATTAAATGAATATTTATTATATGTAATAACAATGACTCTGCGCTAACATCAGTTGATTACGTGTTTAAGGTGCCTTGCATAAGTATTGAAGTTTTTGACATTATGACCACAAACAACCAAATATTTCACTGGACAAACACAAAGTTAAAAAAAAAAAAAAATCTGAAAGGTGTGGCATGCATCTTTAATATGGTGCCCTTTAGATTAGGTTTATTGGAACCTAATTTGCATAAATTATTTAGAGTCCACATGTTTGTAATTGTAGATGTTCTGGTTCTGGCCGACAACCTGCAGCTGGTAATAACTCTGGCTTCGAATGATAAAGAGTCAGCTGATCGTTTAATGTAAATATAAACTGCTGCTTCCAGTAGTTTTTAATGTAATAAATTGAATTTCCATGACATGTTGATAGTAAAAATACCAGTGATGCTGTTTTAGATCTGTTTTTGTCTTTAAGTTGGACACAAATGTTTCAGTTCTATATTTATATTGAAACATAAATACGTTGGAGTTCTTCAAAAACGACAAATTGACCTAAAATAGGTTATTATTATTTAGGGTTTTTTTAACTAAAGGTCATGTAACATTTGTCTCATTTATCTGGACGAGCAGCAAATATGGCTGCTGGGTTCGTAACGGCTGCAGATCGCTGTAGTGGCAGCATCATGCTGCGGGGGGGGGTGTCCAAGCTTCAAAGTTCAGGAGAGCCAGAAAAAAGTTTTTTTTTTTTTTTACTTTTTAATTGTGTTGGTTTTATGTTGAATAAATTAAACATGCAATATTTCAACGAGTTAAATAAAAGTTTCTGTTGAAGAAACTGAGTGTTGAAGTCACGCAGATCAAAGGTCAGACATTTGGGGATGATTGTTGTTCAGGACAAACGTCTGCGTCTGTCTGCTCAGTTTAATAAACGTCTGATTTTGCTCTGAATGGCTGAATGTTTGATCTGATCTCCATTTAACTAAAGTTAATTTAATTAACAGAGAAAATCTCTGGTTTGCGTAAAAATGTTCTTTTCATGCAGAATTGAATTTGATGTTCGGACCTTGACCTGACTTGAACCTTGACTCTGGAACTGCAATCAGGGGCCACACAAAGTCAACTCAGGGGCCCCCGGCGGCCCCCAAGCCGCACTTTGTACATCCCTGGTTTAGATCAAATGAAAACTTGTGGTTGTAAATTACTAATTTGAAAAGACTCTGTACTTTTGGAGGCACTGAAAGCATCTAATCGTTTGTCAGCCCTGTTACCATAACTAAAGTTAAATGATCCATCGTCCAGAATTTATTGCAATAAACGATCATTTTGTTGTTTGAGATCATTTTCCATTAATGTAGTAATGAAAGAACAAATTCTCAAACTCTAAATTGTAACAAACATTAAAGTCTGGAACTGGAAAACATTTTGAAAATCTAAAAATAAAAAACAAAACAACAAATGAAATGAATTCAACAAAATTACCCTTCAAAATAAGAGACCAAAACACCAGGCTGAAGACTTTTCTCACCCAGCTGTTGGTAGAAAACCATAGATGACTGATTGGGTTAGTGATTCTTTCATGGCCGTCCTCAGGCTCG
This sequence comes from Girardinus metallicus, assembly GCA_903067095.1. Lineage (NCBI taxonomy): Eukaryota > Metazoa > Chordata > Actinopteri > Cyprinodontiformes > Poeciliidae > Girardinus > Girardinus metallicus. The sequence goes on along the minus strand of CAEGAE010021225.1, from coordinate 55,472 downwards.
TTGCGGTTTTTGTTTTTTGTGGCCTCTGAAGCGCTGGCGGTTCCATCTGTTCAGTCAGAGCGGGTCTGTGTGGTGTGCGTGTGTGATCACATTCATTTCTGATTCTTCCCATACATGTGTTGCATACAAACTGAACAATTGTGGCCCCTTTATTTTATTCATTAAGGTTCAGTGTATCATTGCCAGCCTACATCAATCTGCAAGGGAGTTGCAGAAAAGCCTCATGTTCATCGAGCCGTGAGTCACACATGATTTTTAAAGCTGTTATGATCAATATCCAAACAATTTCTCTGCCTTCCGGAGTTTATTGTAGCTTTTTATTTAAATAATCGTATAATTCCTCAGTGGCACATCAGTTACCTTCAGCTAACACGTCCAGTTGCGTTGCTTCCATACGAGCCGACTGGCTGCAACGCCTTTACACGGCAGATTAGAGATTAGCAATCCACTCGTTTACAGTCTGACTTGTGTATGACTCCCAACTTCTTACTGCAGGTTTGGGCCAGAAATCTGTTCCCATTTAAACTTTTCTGCAGCGGGTTTAAAATTCTGCAGCTGAGGTGTTGAAGATGCAGAAGGGTACAGTATGTGGTGCAGATCGCAGTGTGTATAACCGCATTTCTTTCCCTTGGATTCTTTTTTAAGTGTTTTATTATTATGAAAGGCTTGGCTGGAGATTTTTATCAAAGTAATTTTCATTTTTTTGTGCATTAGTTCATTTTTTTCTGTCCAGGAAAGTATTAAAAACATAATTTATGCTTTTAGTTAGAAGTAAATCTCATTTCACTGCTGCCAGCTGGAGACGCACCGATCCACGTTTTCACTGTCGGCGCCGATATCTGAGGTTTGGTACCGATCCGAAACACAGGAACAGCTGGGTTTATTTAAACTGACATAAACGTACAGAATTACACATGTATTTACGAACTCTGGACTTAAACATGTGAAAACAAAACGACTTTACTTTGTTCAGTCAGAAGGAAAATAAATCAGATGAAAACAAAAGATTAAATATAAACGGCAACAAACTGTCAGAAAAGTTCAGAAAGTTTGTTTAAGAGTTATTAATATAATGTGAAGTGAGTAGAAATAGACTGAATAGATTGGACTCATTGCCACTGATATTTTTCCGATATCGGCCCAGATCCAGATATTGATAGTGGATCGGTGCTTCCAGCAGCAGTGTGGCCCTTTAACATGATTTATTGATTCTTTGGGAAGGTAAGAACCAGACATACAGCAGTAAGATCTACATGTTTAACATCTATGTTTACTATGATTAACACAGAAACAGATATGAGTCCAGTTCCCTTAAAGGGAAGGTTTGTACCTGTGACAGCTGCAGCTAACGTTAGCATAGCCTAACTCCTCCTCCTCCTCCTCTCCTTCACTCTTCTTCTTTTGTTTCAGGCGACGAGACGCGGCAGAGGGTCAAGTTCACCGACGAGCGAGTCTGCAAGAGTCACCTGCTCAACTGCTGCCCGCACGACATCCTGTCTGGAACGGTGGGTCACGCTCTCACACCGGTAACCACGGCAACCGCTACCGGGCCACAAACCGGCCCAGAAGTTATCGCCATAAACGATAATATTGTTGTTCTAATGGCGTCATGATGATGTGAGAACAGATTGTCAGACTCTAATTTCTGATGAACATTTAACTCTGGAGCTGGAAAACGTTTTAAATAAATGAATTACAAAGTCTCTCCAAACAAGATCTTTTTGAGTAGTAGCAGGTTGTTGCTAGGCAACCAGAGAGTTGGCGAGTTAGTGATTCCACTAACCTAGCTTAGCTAGCAGCGAGAGGTTGAGCAGCTAGTTACCTTAAACACTATTAAACTTCAAGTCGTTAATCTGCTGCTGAGCCTCCGTAGTCGTCTGTTCTTCACACTGTTAGCTAAACACGCTGCTGTGGTCAGTCTGCATATTTAACGTTCGCCAGAATATTCCTCCTGGTAAATCTGAGATTACCGCAGATTCAGGTAAACTTACTCTGCAAAGTGAACATCCTCGATCCAAAAGACGAAACAAACTAAAACAACCCAGAGTCTGAAGTGGCCGTTTTCTGTTCATGCTGTTGTGGAAAGCTAATTCTGTTTGACGTCTTAATTTTAGTTTAAAATGTTTCCACACTTTTGATTTAATTTTGGCTCACATCTTCAACTAAAAGTACCGCTTAGCTTAGCATACACACATGGATGGCGCGGGAGCGTTTTGGTGAAACAAATAAACGACCCGGTACGCTGTGCTGTGGTGGAGCAATAAAAGTCTCTCCAGAATATTTAGCGAAGCTTCGAAGCAAATGATTTGGTTGAGGGTTTTTAGTCACCAGCTGCGTTTCCACTCACCATAGAATTCACAATTAGACTTCTTGAAAGTAAATGAGCTTAATGGAAACAGGAGAATTTTGAGTTGGGTTTGTTTTGTCGCTCTTTGTTTTGCATCAAAGTCATGTGATCATCAAGATGTTACTACTGCCAGAAACCAAGACGACGACGACAGGAAGTAGTTTGAAGATGATGACACGGCATGTTTTTTAGTGACTTTGTGTGAGCAAACGCATTCATGTCACTTTAGTTGTGTTTCTTATTTACTGGAAACACCGTAACTGTGAAATAGTTTTTTTCCGACATTAGTGGAATATCAACAGTTTTGCACGTTTGTAATGGAAACGCAGAGACTGAGGAATCATTTCAGCCCTAATTTATCACGTAAAATCCATGAAAATTTGTCTTTTTCTTGATAGAAAGAGGGAAATTACGCTGAGTATTTAAAAACCTGCATTTTGTACATATTCAGATGCATAAAAGAGTTTATTTGATTTCGATTGTGTTGAATAATTTCTGTTGTTTTGCAGCGTATGGATCTGGGCGAATGCACAAAGATCCACGACCTGGCGCTGCGAGCCGACTACGAAATCGCCTCCAAGGAGAGAGATCTGTTCTTCGAGCTTGACGTAAGTGACGACCTTCAGAAAATGATTATTGGTTATTGCTAATCAGCCTTAATGATCAGATAAATGTTTGTTTTCCCCCTGAAGGCTGTGGATCACCTGGAGACGTTCATCGCCGACTGCGACCGGCGGACAGAGTTAGCCAAGAAGCGGCTGGCCGAGACGCAGGAGGAGATCAGCGCAGAAGTGGCTGCAAAGGTGGAGCTTCACTCACCTCTCTGCTTGCTTGCGTGCGTGCGTGTGCAGCTAAACCCATCATGCATTGCTGCGTTTCAGGCTGAGAAGGTCCATGAGCTGAACGAGGAGATCGGGAAGCTGCTGGCGAAGGCGGAGCAGCTCGGCGCCGAGGGCAACGTGGACGAAGCCCAGAAGGTTCTGCAGGAGGTGGAGAAGGTCCGCACCAGGAAAAAGGATGCCGAGGTGAGTCAGGAGAGCCGCCAGGAACAGGAAGTGCTTCTTCTTCTTAAAGGTAACACCGCGGGTTTTCTTTTGCCCTCGTCTTCGTCTGGCAGGAGGAATACAGAAACTCCATGCCAGCCTCCAGCTTCCAACAACAGAAACTCCGTGTCTGTGAGGTTTGCTCCGCCTACTTGGGTCTCCATGACAACGACCGCCGCCTGGCCGACCATTTTGGTGGGAAGCTTCACCTGGGCTTCATCCAGATCAGAGAGAAACTGGACCAACTAAAGGTACGCGCCAAGTTTACCCTTCAAAAACTGTTTTTAAAGGTGACCTGGTATGCAAAATTCACATTTTACACATTTTTCTAATTCGATTTAAGTTTCTACAGGTTCTAAACAAAAAAAAAAAAAAAAGACCGTAAGCAATTTAAAAAACACACCAAGCTGTTTTTCTTTTAGTGTCGGGAAAATGAACTGTTTCAAAAACTGTTGGAATGTAACTTCGCAAATCAGCAGCCACTCCCCGTTACCTAGCAACCCCAGCGGAACTCTGCCCGTTACGTAGCAACCCCAGCGGAACTCTGCCCATTACCTAGCAACCCCAGCGGAACTCTGCCCGTTACCTAGCAACCCCAGCGGAACTCTGCCCGTTACGTAGCAACCCCAGCGGAACTCTGCCCGTTACCTAGCAACCCCAGCGGAACTCTGCCCGTTACCTAGCAACCCCAGCGGAACTCTGCCCGTTACCTAGCAAACGAAGCGAAGTTCCAGCACATTTGGTCAGTTGGTTTCTCTGCCGTTTGCGCTTCTGCTTTTCAGTGTATGGTTGTATTATTGCACATCTATTTTGCAGCCATTTTCATGTGAGTGTAATTGTTCATGGCCAGCAGCAGCTTATGTGGGTTTAAAGCGACAAGACGCCCTAAAACGGCTCATTCTGAAAGAAAATCTAATTATTTAAGAAAATTTTTATTCAAAAAATGTTCCGTAGCCCGACCCTGACCTGTTGGTGGAAGCATAATGGGTCGCCTTTAATGTGTTTTTTAAATAATTTTGACTAAATTTGGAGTGAATATGAAGAACTAAGGAACCAGATTAGAAGTGTTGCTTCAAATAGCTTTAAATATTTTGTGTTTTACCAGAAAACGGTGGTTGAGAAGCAGGAGAAAAGGAACCAGGAGCGTCTAAAGAGAAGAGAGGAGAGAGAAAAAGAGGAGCGGATGCGGAGGAGGTAAGAATGGAAACGTCTGGCGTTGGGTGGTCGTGGTGCCGTGTGTCAACTTTACCCTGATTGTTTCCCAGGACTCGGTCCCGCAGCAGAGAGCATAGAAGGTGAGCTTCCTGGACGCTCCTGACGTTTTGTTTCATGAGAAGCTTTTCGGTAAGTTCTGGATTTGAAGCGCTGCGTTGTGTTTATTTATTTATCGTTTTTCAGGTCCCGTTCACGTGACCGCAGACGGAGGCGCTCGCGCTCCACGTCCCGGGACCGGCGCCGCTCGCGCTCGCGCTCCAGGGACAGGAAGCGGCGGCACCGCAGCAAATCCCGCTCCCGCAGCCGAGGACATCGCCACAGTCACGAGCAGAGCTCCAGACACAAGTAGGGCTGCAGAGCGAGCGGCGGACCCCCGCGGAGGTCCGGCGGCGGCCCCCCGGGGGTCCGGCGGCGGCCCCGCGGAGTTGCTTCACTAGATACATGGCTTTCTTTGTTCTTTCTATCTTTCTTTTCTATCTTGCTATCTTTCTGTTTTTCTTTCCATCTTTATCTTTCTATCTTGCTTTCTTATTGTTTCCTTTCTTTCTGTTTCTCTTTCTGTCCTTCTTTCTTTCTTTCTGTCTTGCTCAGGTGAATAATGACTGCAGATGTAAATGTTTTTCTGCTGTTGTGATTTTATCAGATTTACCTGTCATCTTATCGACCGTCTGATTGGCCGTTTCTCTCAGGTCGTCCAGGGACCGCGAGCGTTCGTCTCGAGACCGCTCCCGGGACCGAGACAAGCGGGACAGCGTGAACGGCCGGTCGGACTCCCGCCGGGGGGAGGAGCGGGACGCGGGCGGGGATTTCTGAAGACCAAACGGCGGCGACTCGTTGCCTCCCGTCTCTCCACTCTGTCCGTTTTTATTAAACGTAGTCGTCGCCTTCCTGCGTCTCATCGTCTCCATATTTGGTCATGCAGCCACCTCCAGCTACACCACGACATGACTTCGGTTTCATCAGACCAGATGGCTGCAAACGTATTAAATTAGTCAAGAAATCATAAAATGCAACTGATTTTACTCTTTTTTTTCTGATGTTTTTTGATAAAGTTCTGTAAATATGTTAGTCTGGAAGGCCCGCCCTGTTTTGTCCCTCCGAGGCTTCCTTCCTGCTTTTCTTGAATGTCTCCCAGTTTAAAAACGTTTCTAATTCAGACCCAAACAGATTTTAAACTTGTAGTCTTGCTGCATCTCCACTTTTAAAAAAAACATGAAAAAATCTTTTTATTCTCTGATTCTGGAACTAAAAAAATAAAAGTAGTGAGTTCGACCCGGTTCTGTTCAGTTCTGGTGAGGAGTTTCCTGTTAGTTTCACCGTTTCTCTTTAATTTAACAGCATCTACTGTTGGCATGGAAACGATCCGACAGTCCCGTTTAGTGTAGAGATCAGATTGGATGCTTTGCTCCCCGCATTTCTTCAGTTTGGCTGAAATTTTTTCTTTAAAGTCACAATAAAAAAAACCCAAAACATTTATTGTCTCGTTTTTGTTTCATTTGGATTTTCAGCTAAATAAATGAAACCAAGACAAGAAGGAGCTTAAATATTTATTTTGCACAGCAGAGAAAACCTCTTCATCCACAGAAACCGCTGAGGAATGAGCAGAATAAAAGTCACTTGAGCCGCCCGAGTCGGATCAGAACCAGCCGAGCGTCTTCACGCTGCAGCTCACAGCGTGCTGCTCTCCAGCTTCAGATCCACTTTCTGCTTCTGCTTCTCCATGACGGCCTCCAGCTCCGTGGCCCGCTTGGCATCCTGCACACAGAAAACAACCACGCTGAAGGCGGTCTGGACCCGGAGCGACCCGGTTAGCAGAACCAAGCGGTACCGGCAGGATAGAAAGGCTTCAAAACCCGGAAAACCTTCAGAATCATCCGCCAGCAATCCTGATGGTTTGGATTTTATTTTTTAAATCTTAAAAACAGATTTTTGTTTCAGGAAAAAACAGGAAACTTTCTTATTCCAGACAAGCAATAAGGAGCCATTTGTAAAATTAGTCAAAAATTTACAGAAAAGTATTTAGCCTGAGAAAAAAAATGTCTTAAAAGTCATATTTTCACCGTAAATGAAGATTAAAACTGAATGTCTAGCTTTAAAAAAATATTATTTTGTGGGCTAAACATTTAGCTTGGAGCTAAATAATTAGCTTGCTAAACATTTAGTTTAGAGCTAAATATTTAGCTTGCTAAACATTTAGCTTGGAGCTAAATAATTAGCTTGCTAAACATTTAGCTTGGAGCTAAATAAGTAGCTTGCTAAATATTTAGCTTACAACAAAATTGTTAGCCAGCCTTATTGTTAGCAAGCTCATATTTGGCTTGAAATTAAATTGTGGGCTAAACATTCAGATTGCTAACTAAGCATTCAGTTAGCGACATATTAGTTTGGAGCTAAATACTTCGCTTGCTAGCTAAACATTTAGCTTTAAGCTAGCTGGAACTTGGGAATTTTTTAAATTCAGAAGTCTGAAATGTTTTTCTTTTGCAATAAGTGTTCTTGAAAGTTTTTGACTTTCCAATGTTTTCTAGAAAATTTCTGAGATTAACCTCGAAATGTACATTTTTTTTATTTATTTTTGAAGGAAATTACGTCAGTGCGGCTGTTTTCAATGTTATTCTAAAATGGGAATATTTACAAGGTTAGAGAAGAACGTCGGTCACGTGACCGAGGCTTTACGACGTGGCTCGGTCATGTCCGACGTGTTTGACGGTGTTCATGTTAAAACATTTAACGTTTGGTTGGATGTCTTATTGTTTTCTGAGCAGGTCGGTAAATGAATTTTGAAGTGGTTTTACCTCCAGCAGGGATTTCTGCACAGTCAGCTGGCTGTAGACCCGCACTCCTTCATCCGGCAGCACGGCGCGCAGCTCCTCCTTATTCAGGGAGAAAAGCTGCGCTCCCGTCAGCACGCTGAGGCACTGGACCGTCCTGACACACACACACACACACACACAGACAGACAGGTGAGACCCGCAGGTTGCCTGGGCAGCCTGGGAACCAGGCGGCAGTCACTCACGGGTCGCTGAAGCCCTTCCCCCGCAGCCACTCGGCCACCTCCTCCGGGGGAGAGTGGTAGTCCAGCGGGACGGAGGTTTCTGCGGACCGCTGGATGACCAGCGGCCTGTTCAGGCTGGCCTTCCCGTTGGTCAGCCTCTGGAGCAGCTCGTCGTTCACCAGCATCACTTCATGTTCACACACAAATAATCAGTAAACCAGCCCGAATGCATCGATTTCCATCACAAAGACAGAAGAAATCACAGAAAACAAAATAAAAAGGGTCAACATTTTTATAAGAAGTAGGAAAATAATTTAACAAAATGGAAAATTTAATTTCTTATTCCCTTTTCAATATTGAAAACAACACATTTAAATAGAAAATCTACGATGGCGTGTTAGGGCCACGGTAGATAGGAAGACGGAGCAAATTTACACCAAAATATCAGGAATTTTTGAGAAAAAAAAAACTCAGAAATTTCTGTTTGAAAAGTTGAAAATTTTCTAGAAAAAAGGAGAAAGTTTTTAGAGTCAGAAGCTTTTGAGGAACACAAAACGTGGAAATTTCTGAGTTCAAAAAGTTGAAAATGTGCCAGAACAAGTTGAAAAGTTTGTAGAAATTTTCTAGGAAAAATATTTTCGATGGTCAAACATTTTCTTTAATAAAATCTGAAATCTTTCCAGAAAAAAAACAACTCAAAATGTTTTGACTTTTTTAGTCTAATCTCAGTTGATCCCTTTTTTGGCAGAAATTTGCTCTTCTGTTCTCCGTTCTAACGCGTCGTCGTAGATATTTTATATTCCAGGATAAACAACACTTTTGTTGTTTAGATTGATGGTTTCTGAGGAGAAATCGAAGCATTAAACATGCAAAGACCGTTTATTTACTTAAACAGCACCGTTTCCGGGCCAAACCCTCTAAAAATCAGCCCCCGGGGCCCCGGAGCCCCTCAGGGAAACTGATTGAGCTGAAGAGATTCTCACCCTTATCGGTGTCGTCTGCCGCCGGCCCGTGCGGGCTGTGGGTGGGCGAGCCGCGGGGCCGCTGCGGTGAGTGGGACGGGGTGAGCATCAGGGTCGGCGGGCTCGGCGGGACCGGGCTGGCCGACTTCATGAGCGGAGCCGGCGGAGGAAGCTGCAGCGACGGGGAGGTAAACAACCTGCAGCGCGCTCTGTGTGTGCGGGTGTGTGCGGGTCTTACGCTGGGAGGCCTGCTGCTTGCGGGACTCTCGATGTGATCCACCGGTTCCAGGACGGTGAAGGGCACGAAGCCCGACTGGCCGGACCGATTACGACATTTCCACCAGCGCTTGGATGACTCGAGCACCTGATTAAAGACGGAAGTGATCAGGAAAAACCGGTAAAACACGTAATAAATATTAGAAGTGTACAAAAGGAAAATCGGAAATGAATGAATCATAAGCGTTGTCAACGGAAGTGAGCCAACGACGATGACAGACGCTGCTAAGCTAGCCAGCTAGCTAGTTATTTAGCTATTGTTTAATTTAAAATGTAAAAAATGTATTCATAGTTTTCAGAGATTATTTTTTTAGATTAATCTCAGAAATTTCCTACTTTTTTCTAGAATATTGCAGATGGTAATGTAACATTGCAGAGTTTCATAAGTCGAAAATCTGCTAGCTACAGAACTAGAACTAGGTCTCTAGCTAGCGCTAGCTAGATATATATATATATATATATATAAAATTATTTTGCTCTCTGAATTCACACATTAATCAAGTAAACACCTTGATTATATCAAAAGTTTGACATTTTATGAAAAGTAACCGTTTGTTTATGTCATTAGGCCACCAGTGTCATATTGAAACTTATGTTTAAGATTATTGTTTGTTTTGAATGAACTATGGAAGCACGTTGGTGCCAACATATTGTCATTTTTTTTAACATATCAGTGTCAGTCCCATAAACAAAACTGGGCCGACATGAACAACCGATATTTGTTTTTATCTGGTTGTTTTTTTTCCAAAGGTGTCGGCAGTGAAATATATATTGTGTTGGTAAATATCAGTTATTGAGTTAAAAGACACAACTTTGAATTTAAAAAAAAAAGAACATAAAAAATGAATTAATCAGAAATTAATGAGAAATCTGTCAATCCTATCAACCTGCTGCTAACAGCTTGATTATTGATCTCTGGGTTGATTTTGTGTGTTTCTGCAGGCTGACCTCCACAGTCTCCCCGTGCTGCACCGACAGCTCGCTGTTGTTCCTGGCGATGAAGTCGTAGCTGCATATGTAGAGGCGCTCGGCCGGCGCTGCGTCCCTGAAAGCAGCACAGGCAGCCGTGAGGTTCCCCTGCGGCCAGAGAGCCGCGTGCACCTGGACAGGACTTACTCTTTGCTGTGGATTCTGATTTCTGGAGGAGTTGGATGCTGCACCTGCTGCAGCTGCTGCAGGTAAACAGGAAATGACATCATGAGTTAAAACCATTCATCTCAGTCTGCTTCAATGGGTTTTAAATTACAAAACAAAGTCAAAGCAAAAAATAAAGCATTGTTTGCTTAATTTTTGTCTCCAATAAAAAGGTGAAAAAGCATTTTCTGCATTCATATTTAGCACCTCGTTTACTTTGACACCTTAAATAAAATCCGGTTCTACTGATAACCTTCAGACGCCACGTCGTTAGTAAATAAAGTCCAGCTGTTTGTGATTCAATCTGAGGCCAACTGATGCTCACGGCAACATGTTGACCTTTAAATTATTTCTGTAAAGTGAAATCTGTACCAACAGGAGCTTCTAGTTAAATATTTAGCTTCAAATTAAATATCTAGTTCGCTAAATACTAAATACTTAGTTAAAAAGAACAAAATATCTAGATTAACACTAAATATTTAGCTTGATACCTAATTATTTATTTTGGAGTTAAATACTTATCTTGCTAACTGCTATTTAACAACCTAATTAACTTGATAACTTAATATTTAAAAATACAACTACATAGTTAGCTTGGTGCTAAATATTTAGCATACTAACTGCTATTTTACAAGCTATTTAGTTTATTAACTAAATGTTTAATATGCAGTTAAATGTTTAACTTTTTAACTGTTATTTAATATGCTACCGTATTTAGCTTGGTAACTAAACATTTACTTTGAAAAATAACATATGAGTTATTGCATTATTATGCCACTACCATTATCTATCTCAAAACAAGAATATTATAATTTATCGCGATAACGTCTGGGACGATTAATCGTCCAGAAGCGTTGGTTCTGGTGACACCTGACCCGTTCAGGTGGTTTGACCTTTGAACCCTCAGAGTCAGAGGAGCGTGAAGGTGCAGCAGAGACGCCGCCGGCGCCTCCTGACCTCGGTGAGCCCAGGTGAGCTCAGCCGGGCTCAGGTGTTCCGTACCTCCTGTCTGACCCGGTGGGCCTCTTGTTTGTGCTGTGACTCGACTGGATCCTCCCAAACCTGCCCGTCCGCCCGCACCGCTTCCGGCTTCCAGCCGCTCAGGAACACCGGGTTGTACGGAGCGACAGGTCCTCTGAGCTGAGCGCTGGGAGGGAACACTGCGTTACTGACTGCTGTCGTCACCTGAGCTCAGGTGTGTTCAGAACCCAGGCTGTGTTCAGTATTAACCTACTGGTTCTGCTTTTAGTTTCAGGAACTATAAACAGAAACAGCTGGAATAGCAGCAAGTGTAAATAATCAATGCAACAATTTTACAGCAATGATTTGTGTTATTAACCTGTAACAAGACATAATATAATCATACTTTATTTATTCACTTATAAACGCCACAGTTTGAAACAAAATATTTCATTAGCAAGCAAAATATTTAACTTGCTGAACTAAATATTTAGCTAGCAAAGTAAAAGTTTAGTCCCATAAATATTTAGTGAGCAAGCAAACAAAATATTAAACTCTGAGCTAAATATTTATAGACATATTTTGAGTTCATTATTTAACTCTAAATATTTATAGAAGTATAAATATTTATAATATTAGTTATAAATATTAATACAAATTATAAATGTATATTAAAAATTGTAAATATTAATATTTATCTAGCTTGGAGCTAGCTAAATATTTAGTTTACAAACCAAATATTTAGCTCGATATAAAGGCAAAATATTTATTTAGCAAGTTAATTATTGAGCTTATAAACTAAAATCTTTAGCTCCAATTTAAATATTTAGTTAACTCAAAATTAACAAGTTAGCATGGAGCTAACTTGTTAAAACTACATATTTAACTAAATATGCAGTTTACAAACCAAATATTTAGCGATACGTATTTGCAAAATATTTATTTAGCAAGTTGAATATTTAGTTTACTGACTAAATATTGAGCTTTGACTCTAAAATCTTTAGCTCCAATTAAATGTTTTGTTAGCAAGCTAACTAGTTAGCTCCAAATATTTAAATCGGAGCTAAATATTTAGCTTGCTAACAAAATATTTAATTTCAAACTTTCTGTCTTACAGTATTAGTGAGCTTGTGTCAAATAAAAGGCTGGACTGGACTGATTGATCTTCTGCAGCTGATCTGTGTTGCTACTGACCGATGGAGCGTCCAGTTGGGGCCCAGAGCCGTCCAGAGCGCCGCCTCGTCCTCGCCCAGCGTGTCCTGCAGCAGGGACACGGCCGAGCTGGTCATGGCCGGGCTGGACACCGACGCTCCAAACGTCGGACCGCCCGTCGTTTTCACCATCTGAGGACAAGAAACAGTCAGCAAGAACCAACCAGGACGAGCTGAACTATTAGTTACACATCCGACAGCCAATCAGAGGCCAATTAAACATCAGCCAATCAGAGGCCGACTCTGACTAAAAACAGGAAGTAGAAAAACTCAACAGGTCTAGATTATTTCTGCTGAGTAAAACCTGCTAATCTGAGCTTCCAACCAGAACCGGATCGGTTCAGGAACCGGACCACAACCCGGCTGCTTCCTCTGGGAACTGTAAACAGTAAAGCTGCTGGTTTCCAGTAAAGCTGCTGGTTTCCAGTAAAGCTGCTGGTTTCCAGTGAAGCTGCTGGTTTCCAGTATTTAGAGATGAAACATGTTTCCAGGAGCTTTTCCACCTGCAGCTGAAGTCAGACGCTCTTTATGCTGCATGTCTTTTAGTCCAACTTCTGATTTAAATAAACAAGAAACTAATATTATGTCTTGTTTAAATAATATTATACTATTTTAATAATATTACAATGATACTGTATTATTTAAATATTGATTTAAATAAACGTCTTCAGTAATATTACAGTTTTGAGAATTGAGGAGAAATTTTACTATATTTTGCTGATTTAATCTTTCAGATTTCCTTTAAAAACATTTCTGTCTCCATGTTTCTTTGGAAACAAGAAAAATATGGAAAATAGAAAAAATGAAGGATGATGACATTGTCAGATTTTCTTTCTTTTCTTCCATCCATTCTTCATAGGTTTTCTCTCTAATGTCTCCTTGCCTTCCTGTTTTTTCCTGCCTTCCTGTTTTTCCTGCCTTCCTGTTTTTCCTGCCTTCATGTTTTTCCTGCCTTCCTGTTTTTCCTGCCTTCCTGTTTTTCCTGCCTTCCTGTTTTTCCTGCCTTCATGTTTTCCCTGCCTTCCTGTTTTTCCTGCCTTCATGTTTCCTGCCTTCCTGTTTTTCCTGCCTTCCTGTTTTCCCTGCCTTCCTGTTTTTCCTGCCTTCCTGTTTTTCCTGCCTTCCTGTTTTCCTGCCTTCCTGTTTTTCCTGCCTTCCTGTTTTTCCTGCCTTCCTGTTTTTCCCTGCCTTCATGTTTTTCCTGCCTTCCTGTTTTTCCTGCCTTCCTGTTTTTCCTGCCTTCCTGTTTTTCCTGCCTTCATGTTTTCCCTGCCTTCCTGTTTTTCCTGCCTTCATGTTTCCTGCCTTCCTGTTTTTCCTGCCTTCATGTTTTTCCTGCCTTCCTGTTTTCCCTGCCTTCCTGTTTTTCCTGCCTTCCTGTTTTTCCTGCCTTCCTGTTTTCCTGCCTTCCTGTTTTTCCTGCCTTCCTGTTTTTCCTGCCTTCCTGTTTCCTGTTTTTGTGCTCCAGACCTACCATATCCAGAGGTTTGAAGATGTGGTGCACCAGCTCCTCAGACGACGGACTGGCGATGGTGGACTTCAGCCGAGCCTGGAGGAAAAACCACAGCTAGTCGTTACATGTGGAGGCTGGGCAGCCGATAGACGGTGAGTCCAGTAAAATCACGAACCAGCAGGCAGAAACTGTATTTAAACTTCTGGAAGATGTCGATGAACTCGTCCTCTGACGGCGGCCGGGCTTTTTCAGCCAGCACATCATCTGGAAACCAGTAAACAAGCCAGTTATTCCCACTCTGAGGGGAAGCTTTTACTTTGAAAAGAATCAGGCGGCGGTTACCTTCAGCAGTCTGCTTCTTGCTTTTCTTCTTCTTCTTCTTCCTCTGGGTCAGGATGCTCGAGGCGTCGGCCGTCTGCTGCAGCTTCCCCATGAACGACTCGATGTCGTCGAAGCAGTGGTTCAGGATCGTCTGAGGTACGGGAGGCACAACGGTATTTACTCTGCTTGGGAACAAACACTGCACTGCAAAAACACAAAGTCTTACCAAGTATCTTTGGTCTAGTTTATTGCAAATACGACAAAACAAACTTACAGGACAGCTTGTTTTAGGTAAATAAGTCTTTAATATTTATGAAAAACTAAAAGCCCCAATGGAAAATTATTTCTCTCATAGGAAAAATATCTTGTTATAAGTATAGCTAATACTTTCTAAGCTAAATATTTAGTTTGGATATACATATTTTGCTTGCTAAAATATTTAAATGTTTTGTTTGCAAACATTTAAATATGTTTGCAAACAAAACATATTTAAATGTGTTTAAATACGTTTAAACACATATAAATATTCAGTTTACAAGCTAAATATTTACCATGTAAACTAAATATTTAGTTTTGATCTGACATGTCTTGATCAAAATGCAGCTTTATAACATGATTTTCTTCATCTTTGACTGTTGGTGCAATTTGTTTTGTACTTCAAGTCAATAATTCCTTCATATTGATGAAAAGGTTTTCGCTCCACTGGCAGATTATTACACTTATAATATGGAAAAAATGTTTTGTTATAAGTGGAACTAAAACTTTTTAAAATATTAAAGAACTGTTGACTAAAAACAAGCTCCTTTATCTTGTTGAAAAGTTACTATAAGTTAGTTTAGTCTAATTTTAAGTATAAAACCATATTTGCTTGAGAAACCTTGGTTTTGTGTTTTTGCAGTGTAGAAGAGAAGAAACGAAACGGGAGCGTACCACTTCTCTCTCGGCTCGCAGGAAGGAGATGTCCGGCTCGTTTGGTCCGTTTGCTGTGGAATCGGTTCAGTTATGATTCTTTTAATCGGGTTTAGATCACAGCTGACACACAGACCGCCGCCGCCGTTTGGTTTCTTACCTCTCAGTCCAGGGTAGGGCGGCGGGTTGACGGGCGGCGCGGCGGGCGCGTACGGGAACGGCGGGTTCGGGATGTCGAACGGCTCGTACATCTTCCCTTTGCTCTTAGGAATCCTGCCGGAGACAAGAGGCGACTTCTAAATCCTCGGCTTCAGGAGCCGTTTGTGGGAGGCTGCCCAGGGCAGCCTGTGCTGTGGGGCGGCCCAGGGCGGCCTGTGCTGTGGGGCGGCACATCCTCCAGAATTTAGTTTGTAAACGTTTATCTTCCTGAGTGAGTATTTAGTTTGGAACTAAATATTTAGCTTGCTAACAAAATATTTTATTTGTTAACAAAAATTTTGCTTAGTAATAAAATATTTAGTTTATATTCTAAATATTAGCTTGGTAACTAAATAACTTGGTAAATAAATACTAATAACAAAATATTTAGTTTTGAGAAATAAATATTTAGTTTCCAAACTAAATGTTTATTTTGCAAAACTAAATATTTAGCTTGTTAACACAATATTTAATTTGTAAACTAAACATTTAACTATCACTATTAATGAGATATTAGTTAATTTATTACATTTATTTATTAAACTTTTATAAATATTTTATATTTGTTCATTTACTTTTAACTACATGTTTATAGTATTATTATAGTTACTTTCACAATGTTTCAAATAAAATAACAGAATAAATAAAATCTATGAAGGTACATGATGATGTAAATGATGCTTGTTGGCCCCGGGCACCAACCGGCTAGGACCGCCCCTGCTGGGCTCCTTCCAGGGGTTAGAGGTCAAAGCTGCTGTTTGTTATGTAAATGCACTTTGCCGAGGGCTGAAGAGTCAAATGCGAAGTCAAAAACACGCAACACAAATTCTCCTCTCTGAATATTTAAATCAGGGGTCCAAAGTGTGGGTCAGGGGCCATTTACGGCCCTCAGAATGGTTGTTGGCGGCCCTTCATCACAGTTCATGCAGCTGATGCAGATTTAAAACAATGTTGTGGTGAAGTTGCCACTGACACCAGGTAAAGCAAAGCAAAGTATTCATCCAGGTTTCTGCTTTGAATTTAATTTATTTTAATGGTAGAAAGAAAAACGCCGACCTGAGCGTTTTAGCTGAAGAAACTCCTCAAAGTGCAGCCAGACTGAGCCATGTTCTGTTCTTCATGCTAAAAAGGTTTAAAAATGGTTTACTTCTTTTTTGTTGTCTTTTAAGTCTGGCAAACAGGAAGGAGGCTTTTTTTGTTTTAAATTTTTGATTTACACGTTTACAGAAATCCACCCGTTTCTGGTTTAGTATTTAGTTTACTGTTTAACTAGCCGGTCAAAATAAAAAAGTTCTTAAAATTTTATTTCAGCTTGACAGTTTTGGCCTAAAAAGTTTGGACTCTCTGATTTAAATGCCAACCCTTTAACCTTGTAAGCAGAACTACTGCTAAAAAATAAATAAAGTAAAATAAAAAGGAAACTTGAAGTTAACTTTTAGACCTTTAAATCTCACATTTTAAAAAATCCTACCTAAGAATTCCCTCTTTTTCTGGATGAATTTGATTCGGTTTCTGTCCGTCTTACCGTGTTCGGTTTGCCCTTGGAGCGCCGGTGAAAGAGAAACCAGTGAGAGCAGCGATCCTGTCAGCAAACTGTTTGTCTGGATGGCCTCGCTCTGCCTGTCACACCTTCTCAAGTTATGCAGAAACCGGTAAAACGGGTCTGTTTCTGTCTCAGCTGTTTACACTGTCCTGCTGCGTTTCTGCCGCCCTGCCGGCCTTTTCAGCGCCGGCTGAAAACAAAACCGACCCGGATCCATCGCCGCCTTACCCTGAGAAAACACTAAAACTAAACCTGGTTCCTACTAGAAATATACACAGAAATAAAACAAAACTCACCTACAAACACAAGAGGGCAGAAAACCCAAAACTTATACTCAAGTAAGAGTGAAAAAGTATTTGGTGAAAAGTTTACCCAACTACTGAGTAACTGATCAAATTATCAATCATTTAATACTTAAAATTACATCATTAGATGGACCAAAATACAAAGTTAAGTGGAAATTTTGGTATGTTAAGGATGAAAAGGACAATAATTCATATAAGTAACAAACTGCCTGAGTCCGGTGGGTTTCTGGTTAAAACATGTTTGTTTTTCATTCAGTGGGGAGAAAATCCAGACATTTTACTCAAGTAAGAGGAGAAAGTACTGTGTAATAAAAATACTCCTAAAAGCAGATTTTGTTCCAAACTTCACTGAAGTAAATGTAACTAGTTACACCCGGCTCTGTCCTTATCGTTTTAGCTTGTTTTAGGTGATACTGATTAAAAATCTGGCTGAATATTTCACTAATAACGAGACATTTTCCCATATTATAAATGAACTAATCTGCCAGTGGGACTAATTATTTTAAAAAAATAAATATTAGAGAATTGATGACTTAAACTGAAAAGTTGCTTTTAATTTAGTTTTTAGTCTTTAAACAAAAATTCAAACAAGTT
Source organism: Girardinus metallicus (assembly GCA_903067095.1). NCBI lineage: Eukaryota > Metazoa > Chordata > Actinopteri > Cyprinodontiformes > Poeciliidae > Girardinus > Girardinus metallicus. The sequence goes on along the minus strand of CAEGAE010021225.1, from coordinate 38,006 downwards.
GAAAGAAATTCATTTGGAAACTTTTCATTTTGACTGATTTTGTTATTTTGTTTTATTATTATTGTTCTATATTTTATTTTGTTATGTAATTATGTTATTTATATGAATTATTTACATTTTGGTTTTTAAAATGCCAACATTTCCACATAAGTTTATTTTTAATTTGTCTAATGATGTAATTATTAAACATAACACGATTGATGTTTTTATCATTTAATCAGAAACTATTTGATGCCAAATAGGTTTTTATTTTTTTAGTACTGAACCCATTTCTGGTTTTGATATTTATACTACACTGAAAAACCAAGCAGTTGATCCAACTTAAAAAAAAACTGAGTTAATTTGTTACCAGTAATCAAATTAAGTAAGAATGTGAAGTTGTCATGTTAAAGAAATGTGAATAAATTAAGTTTGACAAACTTATTTTTATTACATGTAACAAATTAACTGGTATTTTTACCTCTGTTCTCTTTTTTCAGTGTATAAACTAGATCAAAATACTTGGTAAAAGTTTGTGTTTTTGCAGTTTTGCGTTAATTTGAGAGAGTTTACCTCCATGTCGGCAGTAACCTAGATTAGAGCTTTAGGAGTTTTTATGACATCAGATTAGATGTTTTCCAGGATTTTCCCTCCATATATTTCGTACCTTTCGGCGTCAGGAGCCATCTTGCTGCTGCCGGAGACTTCGGAAACGGCGCCTTTAATGTCTTTACAGATTTGCTCCGCCTGTGGGAACGACCAGCGTCAGTGAGGGAAGCCGAGCAGAGCGGGCCGCCGCCGCCGCCGCCGCCGCTCCTACCTGCATCGGTTCGCAGTTGAAGAAGTGAATGTCCGGCTTCTTCTGGTCGGAGCGCTGGCAGATCAGCAGCAGCAGCGAGGGGAAGTGCTTCTCCGTGTCGATGGTGTCGCAGCGGTAGATGTCTTGGAACGAGTAACGTTCCAGTTCGTCCTGCATGAAAACAGTCTTCAGTTTGAGTCCAGAAACTTCTGCATATACAAGTTAAACAGCTGCTTCAGGCCTCCACCCACTAGGGGGCTCCCAAGAGCAACAACATACAATCAAACAATGCAAACTAAATGCAGTTAGTCAGGGAAAAACTATCTCTATATATTTTTGTATTTGGTACACAAATAATACATTAAGCTCTTGCTGCTGCTCCCATTGGCCATAAAATGTATTTTTGTAATTTTAATTTGCTCAATTTTATGAGCAAATTAAAATTACAAAAATAAATTCTCTAATTGGAAACACAGCAATTTAGAAATAACTCACGATTTTCAGTAGAAAGTTTATGAGGTGGTTTTTTCGGCTGCATTAGTGTATTTTGCAAAACTGCAATTGAAACACTTTTTTCGCATCACTTGAGTCACATGATCAGCAGCTGGATGTTACTACTGCCAGAAACGACAACGAAGACGACAGGAAGTAGTGGGAAGCGCGTTTTTAGTTACTTATCGCATAAACAAAAGAATTCAGGTGTGATTTTAATTGCGTTTCTTACTTGATGGAAACAAAGCAATGCCAAAATTGTGTTTTTTCGACATCAGTGGGATATCAACAAACTTTTGCGCACATTTGTAACGGAAACGCAGCAAGTATTGGTGAAATATAAGGTATGACACTCGTTAACTTATTTACTGTAAATTTAGTGTAAGTCTGTTGCACATAGAGTAACTGATAAAGCATCTGGTGTTGACATCTTGGTACGGGGGCCCCAATGAAAATCAGTTTGGGCCCCAGAAAGGCTTTGGCCGGCCCTGCTTGGAGAATTAGGAAACATTTCGAATGAAACATATCCCTCCATTTGGCTGATGATTTGATGTAAAGTTGAAGAACTAGTATTTAGTCCTTCTGCTTCCTCATTTTTTCCAAACTATAACACTTTCTGTGAAACTACCCCACAGCATGACGCCACCACCACTTTACTACACAGTTAGTGAAGGGATTTAGGCCTGAAAGTCAAACATACAAGTCTGAGTCGGATGGTCCCAAACACATCTAAACTGGTTGAATAACCACAATAAAATTCATGTCCTTTGCTAAAAGTCACTAACCGAGACATTTACACAAACTGATTAAAAATTCTGCTAAAATCAGACCAGAACCAGCCGAGTTTACTAACTTTGACAAGGACTCTGGTTTTCAACGAGCAGCATCTCTAAAAAGGCTGCAGGAAAAACAGCACAAAGAGCAGCTCTGAGGGGCTTCTGGGTGTTTTAACTCCCACATTTCATTCAGTTTAGCGTAAAAACCCTCATTTTGTGGCGTTGCGTTTCTGCCGCCAGTCGGTGCAGTGAAGCTGACAAACAACGGTTTGTGGCCTTTAACGTTTAAATCTCACACTCAGCTGCTGAATTCATGTCTGACACAGATCCACTCTGATGAACTTGTTCCTCACATATGGAACATCAAAAGGGCCGAAAAATGAGCAAAATTTTATGTGTCTTTCACACACTGAATTTGTTTATAAATAAACCAAACAACCAGCCAATCACAGACAGATAGTTTTCATTCAGCTGTTAAAACACCTGGGTGGACCTAGCCCCGCCTTCGAGGGGCAGCTCCTCCAGACTAGCCAGCAACAATTAGCAAACAGCTGATGAGCTCATTATAGGAGCTGCTGCTCAGAGCAACGCTGGTAGAAACATTAAAGGGTTAATAGTGGAGCCATGTTGGGATGACTTCCTGGAGGCGGAGCTTCAGAAAGAGGGGGAGTTTTTAAAGAGACAGACGCCCAATTTCAAGGCGTTAAATTTCTTTTGAATCATATTTGATATTTTTGTATTTTTATATCAACTGGAGGAAACTTTTAAACACAATTGTGCTATAAAATGGCTCCATGTGCCTGGAAAACACGATGCTGCCCCTTTAGTGGAAACATCACAATCCTAACACTGTTTTTTCGACGTCAGCAGAATATCGACAGATTTGCGCAGGTTTGAAACGGACACGTGGCTCGGGCCTCACCTGACTGCTGGCGTCTCGGAAACGAAGCGAGTCGCTCCCGATGTCCAGCAGCATCTTCTGGCTCCACAGTTTGTTGTTGTCGGCCAGGAAGGAGAGGCGGGCCTGCGCCTCCTCCACGCCCTGGACGTTCCCGTCCTGCAGCGAGAACGTCAGCAGGTGCTGCAAAAGTAAAAATCAGATAAAGTCAGAAAGTTCGTCTCACATCATTTCTTCCAGCAGAATTTGGTAGCAACTTGTTACATTTACTCAGTTACATTAACTTGAGTAAGTTTTTTTGAAAATGTACTTTTAGAAGTATTTTTTACCTTGCTGTACTTTCTACTCTTACTTGAGTAAAATTTCTGGGTTTTAACCACCAGACTCAGACCTGCAGTTTCTGTTACAGTTTCATGAGTTTTATTTTGAAAGAAACTGATTTGGAAAAATTTTCTTTTGCCTAATTTTGTTATTTTTTGTTACTTATATGAATTATTGTCCTTTTTGTTCTTAAAATACAAAAATTTCCACTTAACTTTATATTTTGGTCTGTTGGATGATGTAATTTTTAAACATTAACTGATTGATAATTTGATCAGTTGCTTTTTACCAAATACTTTTTTACTCTTGAGTATTTTCTTGGCTACTTTATACTTTCAGTTGAAGGAGATCTTCTCTAGTGGGTAGTTTTTTGTGCCCATGTCTGTATGGACGATCACTCTCTACGCTGATGATACTCACGTTTACCACATGTTTTATGACTCGCGTCATCTTCTTGCCTGGAGGAAAGACAGAAAATGAATCTCAGACCTTTGAACAGATTTGGATGCTTTTTTCTAAACCTGATGTTGTATCTCTGAACATCTGGCTTCATTCAAATCAACCTCCGATTGTTTTCCGCCTGCCAGCCGAGCCGCCTCCGCCTGTGAGCCGCCCAACCAGTCCGGCCGCCGCGCAATCTCACCGTGTATCTGCTGCTGCCTCCCGGTTCGCTGCGGCCGCAAACGCAGAGCAATCACTCTGTTCCTCTTTCTGACTCCTTCAGAGGAATTAAACTAGGGTCAGAGCCCAGAAATACTGTGGAAATGTCAGTAAATCCAGTTTAGTCACTCAGTAAAGTTCGGCAGCTCCTCTCCTTCATTAGCTGTTCTTGTTAAATCGGTAATAATTTGACAGTCAGGTTTCTCTGAACAGCTGTGAATCAACAGGACCTGAAGTGATGAATGAACTCACCTGCAGCGGCTGCGTTTCCTGCGGCTGACGGGTTTGCTGTGAGCCGGAGTCCGCCGGCGCGTCTGCGTCAACGCAAAGGTGTGTCCCGTCCCGCCCAAACAGCCGTACCTAGGAGATGAAAATATTTACTTTGGATTGCTCACCGGAGCCAGGAACAGCTACATCATCAGCAAATAACGACGTTTTAGCAAAGAGGGCTTTGCTTATTTAAAAATAAATGAAAATTAGTCTCTTTAAATTATAGGAAATCAAAGAAAATCTATAAAATAACCAACCACAGAAAGTTCAGTTGTTTTTCCTGAACAGAAACCCAAACATCGAATAACCGGTTTTGGTTCTGAGTTTATAATGTTATTATGTCTTATAATGTTTCCTGACGACACTTATTGGGTTTAAAGTTCTGCTTCAGTTTTGTGTTTTGTTTCTTTGTGAACCTGAATCAGCTTTTTATCAGGTGAAACATTTAACTGAACACAACCTTGAACAAGCAGCGTCACGCAGTTTATAACTCTGATCATATTTACTCAGTAAAACATGAAGAATGACGGATTATGACAAACGGAAACACTTTAACTGCAACACAAGACTTTCATTTTCCTTCATTTTAGTGGAGAAACGTTTTGACTTTATAATGTGGCTTCAGTTTATTGGGAAGTTCATTATTGTTAGAAAAGTCTTGCCATATTCAGTTGTTGATTATTGCCATTAAAGTTTTGCCATATAATTTCATTCCTATTATTTTCTCTTTTGTTCGTTTTTTGTTTTGATTTTTTTAATCGAATTCGGTTCAAATTCAAAATTACTTTGTTGATCTCAAAGGGAAGATAAATGTAACTTATATTAATTCAAATAATTGGTGATGACTGTTGGCAGGAAAGAGCTCCTATAGCAGTCTGTATTACAGTGAACTTGAAGAAGCCCCTGACTGAAGAGCGTTTCGTAGTTCAGCTCAGATTTTATCCGACAGAACAACACCATGTAGCGGACATGAACTGGAAGAACAAGAACGTCTTTCAACATTTCTACAATAAAAATCTGAAAAGTGTGGCATGACTTTGTGTTTACAGACTCAGACTGGACAGAGATGGTGAGTCTTTGGGCGTCAGCTACAAGAGTTGTGTTGGAAGAAAAGCATCCCCTCAGCATGATGCTGCCACCACCGGGTTTAGCCAGGAAGGGGTTTGTGATCAGGGAGACAAACAGAATCGTTTTCACTTTTGAAAAGTAAACCCTTTAAATCTTAACATGTTTTTAAAAAATAATCTTTTAATTTGTCTATAAACTGTAAACTCAAATTTAAAAACATTCCTAAAATTCAAGCATTTAAACAGTTGAGTTTAAGCTCAGATTAAATATTCTGACTAATCAGCTGCAGTCAGTTTTGTTTAGTGATATCAGAGTAAAGCGGGCAGAATTTACATGCACACCACACTTTTCAGGTTTTGATTGGTAAAATATTTTTGGCGAAATTAATCTTCTTTTCTTCTGCCTTGTAAATCTGCAGGACTTTATGTTTATGCTGGTTTATCACAAAAATATTAATAAACTGCTATTTTACCGGCGCCCAGTGGAGGGCGCTCTAAGCTATAGAAGGAAACCTCCTTGAGTCAAGAACTTCAGTTTTCATTCGGGTTGAATTTAGAGATTTTTCTCCCATTTGAACTCTACTTTGAAACAAAACGTTAAACATGTGGGAGATTCATTTTATATTATGATTTTCCCATAAACGTTTAAGCTGAAAAAGTCCAGATGTTTGGGTCTCATAAGGATGAATCCTCTGGAAAAGCGCCATTCAGAAAGTTTTTGTTGTTAAAATCACGCTCAGCAGTCTGGAGGTAAATTATTAAAATTGATTTTACAGTCTGTACCGGCCTCTGTTTTCCTCCAATGGGAAATGTTTGGGCGGAGTCACGCCACGTAAGGTTAGAGAGTTGACTTTAGCGTGAGGACATTTGGTCAACCTCGGAGAAGATTTACCTGCGATTAGAGGTAATTAATGAGTATTTATTGGGTTAATTAAGAGACGTTGCCGCGCCTGTTTAAAGGGGAAGTTACTCAGTTATTTTCTGTTTTATTTACCTCCAGAGCAGGCGGCATACGTGGCATCCAGTGTGTGTGTGTGTTTGTGTTATTGCTACTTCAGGTTTTTATTATCATTTTAACAAAGTATGACCACTAAGTAAGGAAAAAAACCACTAAAGATACAGCAAACTGAAAAGAAATGAGGGTGGTAGACTATTGAAATGTTCTTTTGAAACAGTTTTAACTGTTACATTCTCACTGTTTTTCTTTATTCTAGAAACTGGTGCATAATTCTGCTGCTTAGCCTGACTGAAAACACCGACACGTGTTGGAAAATTAAATCCTAATCTCAAAGTATTTACGGCTCATTCAAGTTTGTTATCGGCATCGGAATGTAACGTTCAAGTGACAGAAAGCAGCGTGTGTAATTTATTTACGTCCAGCCTGAGACCGGCGGTGCGAGCTGGATAAACATAAACTGGATTAGTAGCAACATTCTCTTTGGTTTTTATTATTTATGTATTTATGGGGTTTTTTTTTTTTTGTTTTGTTTTGGCACAATTGTTTTTTATTGACAATATTCAGAGGGGAGATGAGAAGGAGGGGAAAAAAAAAAAAGACATTCAGCAAATGAGACAAGGTTGGGAATCGAACCCGAGACTTCGGCATCGAGTAGTAGCTTCTGGCGTTCACGTCTAATTACGTGAACGCCCCAGGTGTTTACGTATTTAAGCTAGCCGCCATAGACATGAGTATGTTAGCTCTCCCTCCGTTCCGTGGGGACCGTGAACGCGTCGCGGCGGGTTAGTTCGTTGCGTCCGGCGGAAGACAGGCAGGAGCCGGAGCCCACGTCCTGCTGGGTGGGAAGAACACGCGGGTAAACTTATGTCTCTTTCATAATCTTTAGACTTAAACTGTAATATTTGTGGCGTCGCGTGCTTGGTGTTCGCTACGAACTGTGACGACAGACGTTGCCGCGCGGGTTTTGTGTGAGCGTGGCGGATGAGCTCGCAGCCGCACGTGCGCGAACGAAAGGATAACGGCTAGTTTCTTTGATCTCCCCGCATGTTCTCTACCTGTTTGCTAACGGTGTTAGCTGCTGCCTATAAGGTGGGCTTGTGTTCAGTGTTGAAAGACGCGCCTGTTCGTGTGGGTTGTTATGGTGACCGAGTTATCTAGTCGGGTTACTGTGTTTTATTACTGTCTCACAGCTTTCTGAAGCATGAGGAATTTACATCTACGATGTAAATCCCCTAATCTGGGATTATCCTAACCCAGGCAAATAGATTTATCTTCACTCGCCGGCTGGTTGGGTGGTTAGCTTTGTAGTTTCACACTAACCTCAACATGCCTTTACTTCCTGTTTCTGTACGTCCTGTATTAGAGATGCGATATATATCGGCATGTGTTCGATAAGTAAACCTTGGCCGATAGTTACGGTTTTTCCCATCTTGTTTGTGTTTCTGTAGGAGGAGAGACTGTTGACACCTGTAGCTATTGGTAGCCCATAAAAGTCTGAAAAAATCATTTAAAAAACAATTGTGTGAATGTTCTATTGGATTTTGAGTTTGAGCTGCCTCCGACTTGCCTGCCCAGAAGTCTGACTTCAGAAAACCGACTTTCATACATATGTTTTTTTTTGTTTTTTTTAAAGTAAATTTCTGCCAAAAAAATTTGGCAGAAATTTTAATTGCAGAATTTGATTAATTCTGCAAGTAATCAAATTGTTGATGAATTGCAGAAATTTTCTAGAAAAAAACTTTTGAGTTTGAAAAGTTAAAAATTTGTTTAAAATAACCCTTAAATTTTCAGATTAACTTCAGATTTATTTAGCTGTTTTAAAAAAGCGTGGAAATTTCTCCATCTGAAAAATAAACAAATTGCTAGAAAGAAATTTTAAATTTTCAGATTAATCTCAGAAATTTTGGGGAAAAATTGTGGAAATTTCTAAGTTTGAAAAGTAAAAAAAATTGCCAGAAAAAAACTAAAACTATGTAGAAAAAACATGAAAATTTCTGAAAATTTGGAGGTGTTTTACTCTTAGTACTTTTTAAAACTATTCATATCTACAACGTCTCTAATATGGCATCATATTTAAGTACCTCGACATCAGAGCGTTAATAAGTTGACTTCTTTAAGAAGCTTGCAGCCAGTGCAACATCACAGCTTTGTTTCGGTGCCAAGCAGCAATGATCAAAGTCTGTTTTTCTAGAGTTGCATCCCAGACTTTGCATTAGAGAGCCATAGATTTAATATTATTTCTCTGTTGTGCATCTGTTGGTTTAGCGTAACTCCTCCTCCCAGTGGTTTTCTGCTCCATTTGGTAATAAAGTCCTCGAGCTCTGGTCAGTCCTTCAAACCCAGGTCCGGTTAAATCTTCTAAAACGATTCATAAGATTCGCGTCTGAATGCCGGGTGTTTGCTACGCTAGCAGGCGTCGTGACGTTTGCTGGTTTTATCATCCGCTCTGTTCCCAGATGGAGAAGCAGCCTCTGCCAGATGACGGCGATAAGACGGGAGCGCCGGTCCCGGACGCCGCCGCCGGGCAGCCGGCCGCCTCCGAGCCGCCGTCCCGGGCCGGATGGAACAGCAAGGTGGAATATTTTTTAGCCCAGGTGGGATTCAGCGTCGGCCTGGGAAACGTCTGGAGGTTTCCGTATCTGTGCCACCAGAACGGAGGAGGTGAGCAGATGCGACTCTAATCTGAGCCGCTCTGGGCCAGAACTGAACGTTTATTTTATTTCAGATTTATTTGAGCTGAAACAAATTATGAAACAATGTTGCATCTGAAAGAAACTGTTGTCCTCCCTACTGGCTGGTTTAACATTTAAAACCAACAATACAAAGAAACATCTAAAACTAACTTCAGAACAAGATTTCAACAGAGTTCATCTGTAAAACTGCTATTACAAAGAAACTTGTTTAGAACTGTAAAACCGAACAACAGAAGCTGCTGCACTGCAAAAACTCAAAATCTTACCAAGTTTAGTTTCTTCTGCAAATATCTTAGTACACATGAAATAAAACAAAACTAACCTACAAGTAACTTTCCATCAAAACCAGGGGCTTGTTTTAGGTGAATAATTCCTTAATATTGATTAATATTAATATTATTTCCACTGGAAGATTATTTCACTGATTACATGGGAAAAATGTCTCGTCACTGAGATAATCCATTAGTCACTTTCTTCCTTTCTTTTAATTAAGGCAATTCCACACTTTTGAAACTTTTTGCCTCTTTCTTTCTCTTCTTTCTGTTTCTCTGGTAACAGCTGTTAGCATAGCATTGCGCAGTACAAATAATCATCTGGGCGAAAAACGGCGCGCTAAACATAACATAACTTAGCCAAGCCTAAATTATTATTTTTATTTGTCTAAATAGAAATAAGACACAATTACCTGAAAATGGGTAACACAGATAAAGAGTTATTAATGCAAGTTTTGATTCACACAACAAACAAAAACATTAATAGCCTTAAAACACTTGTTTGTACGAAGTCATCGCAGGTTTTAAACCGGATTGGTTAGTTTGTCCTCAGGCAGTTGCACAGTCAGAACGGTGTGACAACATTTCAGCATGTGTTCATCGTTCAGCAGACAAACAGAGGAAGGTCGTTTACATTCATTTTCACAGATTTACAAACTTTCCTGAGCTTTAAAGTTAAGTTGGGAATCCAGAACAAATCCCAGATATCGGAAAAAATGTATTTTGTTATCAACTGGAAACGCCGAAGGCGGTTTTGGTCCAATTCCAGGAAACGGTCGTCAGACGGCCGTTAGACTCCAGTCAGGAGCCTGTTCATGACCTCTGCAGTCCTTACGGCTCCATGTGTTCATGACGGCGTCGTCTGCATGTATTTGATGCAGAATGTCTTCACTGCTTCTGGGTAGTTGGTTAATGTTAAACAGAACTGCAGCAGTCCCAGGACGGGTCCTTGTGGAACTCCCATCCTCCTGCTGTGAACTTCAACATTTACAACTTGTCCTCTGAACCAGCCTTTTATAAACGCAAAACTAACATATTATGGAGTCAAGATTTAAAATGACTTTAGCATCTTATGTTAGCGGTTAGCACAGCTAGCATTGCTAACAGCCCTCCCCATTCTCTTAACATTGATGTTTCCATAAATTGCCAGCATCTCCAAACCTTGAAATGGAGTTTCTCTGAACGTGTTTCCCGCCGTCTCTGCAGTGAAGTGGTTCCCTCTCTGTGTGTCTGAAGCCTCTGCTTTCGGCCGCCTCTCTCCAGGAGCCTTCCTGCTGCTCTACGTGTTGCTGATGCTGGTTGTGGGGATCCCGTTGTTCTTCCTGGAGCTGGCGGCCGGCCAGGACATCCGGCAGGGAAGCATCGGAGTCTGGAAGTACATCTCTCCCAGGCTGGCGGGAATCGGTTACTCCAGCTGTGTGGTAGGGAAACGAGAAGCGTCTGTGGATGAAAAGTGTATTGTTCTGATGAAATGCGAGCAGAAAAACACCGAGAGAACGTCTGTTTTGTAATTTATCTTTACAAACTATAAAGCCGACTGAAACGGATATCGTCGGGGTGAGGAACTGGATCCTCTAGAGATTGGTGTTTTTTCCTGCAGGTCTGTTTCTTCGTGGCGCTCTACTACAACGTCATCCTCGCCTGGAGCCTTTTCTACCTCGGGAACTCCTTCCAGTACCCGTTGCCTTGGCAACAGTGCCCCAAGCTCGGAAACGTAACGGGTAAAAACGCAACGCGTTGACGTCCACGGCCATGAGGTCACGTGGAGCTGATCGTTTTCTGAAGGCGCGACGTGTGTTCTGGTTCCAGAGAAGGAATGCGAGGCGAGTTCCCCGACGTCGTTCTTCTGGTACCGCCGAGCGCTGAACATCACCGACTCCATCGACCAGGTGGGCTCCTTCAACCCCTACATCGTGGGCTGCCTGCTGGCCGCCTGGACCGTCGTCTGCCTGGGGATGTTCAAGGGCATCAAGTCCTCCGTCAAGGTCATTCATCAGCTTTTACCTCAAAACCGACTGAAATGATCCGGCTTCGGTTCTGTGTTTGGAATTTGCTAACATTTCAACTTGGTATTTTCAAGGTTTGGAAAGTGCTTGATTTCTTTATCAAGTCCTTGAAAGTTCTTAATATTCAAACTCCATTAAGTAAAATGTTCCGTTTGGTTTAAAACCTGCATTCAGCTGAAACCAGATGTTTAAAACACTTCATTTCTTCTCACGGTGGGAAGTTAAATCAGACGAAACTTTTCTTGTTTTAACTCAGAATCACCAAAATAATTTTATTTGCTGCCAGAAAACTTGGCGAAAACATTTATCTGCAGATATTTTTGAAGTATGTCGGAGCAGTGAGGCGAACCTTTAGGCACCCGGTGGTTCCTGCTGTGGAACGCAGAACGCTGCTGCCATCCACCCATCCATCCACCCATCCATCCATCATCCATCCATCCATCCACCCATCCATCCACCCACCCATCCACCCATCCATCCATCCACCCATCCATCCATCCAACCACCCATCCACCCATCCATCCACCCATCCATCCATCATCCATCCATCCATCCAACCATCCACCCATCCATCCACCCATCCATCATCCATCCATCCATCCAACCACCCATCCACCCATCCATCCACCCATCCATCCATCCACCCATCCATCATCCATCATCCATCCATCATCCATCCAACCATCCACCCATCCATCCATCCACCCATCCATCATCCACCCATCCATCATCCATCATCCATCCATCATCCATCCACCCATCCATCCACCCATCCATCCACCCATCCAACCATCCAACCACCCATCCAACCACCCATCCACCCATCCATCCATCCACCCATCCATCCACCCATCCATCATCCATCATCCATCCATCATCCATCCACCCATCCATCCACCCATCCACCCATCCATCCATCCACCCATCCATCATCCATCATCCATCCAACCATCCATCCATCCATCCACCCATCCATCCATCCACCCATCATCCATCATCCATCATCCATCCACCCATCCACCCATCCATCCATCCATCCACCCATCCATCCACCCATCCATCCATCCACCCAACCATCCATCCACCCATCCATCCAACCACCCATCCATCCATCCAACCATCCATCCAACCACCCATCCATCCACCCATCCATCCATCCATCCACCCATCCATCCATCCACCCATCCATCCACCCAACCATCCATCCATCCATCCACCCATCCATCCACCCACCCATCCATCCAACCATCCATCCACCCACCCATCAATCCATCCATCCACCCATCAATCCATCCACCCACCCATCCATCCATCCATCCACCCACCCATCCATCCACCCATCCATCCACCCACCCATCCATCCATCCAACCACCCATCCATCCATCCACCCATCCATCCACCCAACCATCCATCCATCCATCCACCCATCCATCCACCCATCCATCCATCCACCCATCCATCCACCCATCCATCATCCATCATCCATCCATCCAACCACCCATCCATCCAACCACCCATCCACCCATCCATCCACCCATCCATCCATCCACCCATCCATCCATCCATCCACCCACCCAACCATCCATCCATCCATCCACCCAACCATCCATCCATCCACCCAACCATCCATCCATCCATCCACCCACCCATCCATCCATCCATCCATCCATCCACCCACCCATCCATCCATCCATCCATCCACCCATCCATCCACCCATCCACCCACCCATCCATCCATCCACCCACCCATCCATCCACCCACCCATCCATCCACCCATCCATCCATCCACCCATCCATCCACCCATCCATCCACCCACCCAACCATCCATCCATCCATCCATCCATCCACCCAACCATCCATCCACCCATCCATCCACCCATCCATCCACCCACCCATCCACCCATCCATCCATCCATCCATCCATCCATCCACCCATCCATCCATCCACCCAACCATCCATCCACCCATCCATCCATCCACCCAACCATCCATCCACCCACCCATCCACCCACCCATCCACCCATCCACCCATCCATCCATCCATCCATCCACCCATCCACCCACCCATCCATCCATCCATCCACCCACCCATCCATCCATTCATTTTCCTTAACGGGGTCTGGAGGTGCTGGTGTGCTGCTGGTTATGAAGTGGTGAATTGAAATGGCCTTTTCTTACTTTGTTTGTACCGTTTTTATCTCCAGAGTTTGGAACTGGAGTCTGGAAATAGTTAAAATGAAAACCTGATCAATAATTATTGATAGATATGAAAGGCTTTTATCATGACCCGATTTTTAGGCTTAAGTTTAACCAATTATGGGATGGATCATGGATCCCAATGCTAAGCCGCTAAAACCAGTTAGCAGGAGCTAATGCTAAGCTGCTGAACACGTGGACGCTAACGGCAGCAGCTAACGCCGTTTCTGCTTCGTCTCAAACCTGCTCGTATCGACACCTGGAAGGTTTTCCACTAATCGATCAGATTGATCGTCTGTTCGGTTCCAGGTCATGTATTTCTCCTCCATCTTCCCCTACGTGGTTCTGGTCTGCTTCCTGATCCGCGGCCTCATGCTGGACGGCGCCGCGGAGGGAATCGCCCACATGTTCTACCCCAAGGTAACGCCCGGAACCGGCCCGGCCCGGACCGGCGTTTCCCTCGGCTGACCTTTGACCTGTCGCCGTGCGCTTGCAGCTGTCGATCTGGGCGGACATCCAGGTGTGGCGGCAGGCGGCCACACAGGTGTTCTTCGCTCTGGGCCTGGGCTTCGGCTCCATCATCGCCTACTCCTCCTACAACCCCAAGAACAACAACTGCCACCGCGACGCCTTCACCGTCTCCTCCATCAACTTCCTGACCTCGCTGCTCGCCACGCTGGTGGTGTTCGCCGTGCTCGGCTTCCGCGCCAAGGAAAGGGTGGTGACCTGCGTGGCCAGGTGGGGTCAGAGGGCAGAGGGAGGCTGGGCAGGTCGACCCGCTTAGTTTCCTGTCCTCCCTTTTTTTTTTTTTTTTTCTTTCGTCATTTTATCATCTGGGATTTTCTTCATTCTAAACTCTTTTTCTTTCTTTGCTGATATTTTTGTATTTTTTTTGTTTTATGTTTTGTATTTTTCTTTGTATTCATTTCCTCCTTTTTTGATTTTCTGTTTATTTTCTTTATTTTTTCAGTTCTCCAGACTCTTCATTTGATTTGTTCATTATTTTTGTTCTTTTTGTTCTTTAATTTTCTTTCTGCTTCAGGTTTTCATTTATTTTTTTATCCTTTTTACTTTTAAACTTTTCTTCTCGCCTCATTTCCTTCATTTTGTAGAAATATCCTCCATAGATATTTTCTCTGAAGTCGTGAGTTTTCTCTCTCGTTTCTTCCTGCAGGAACCTGAAGCAGCTGCAGAGGCAGCACCATCCCAGCCTGCTGCCTCCGCTGACCTTTAACCTTTCCGACCCGGGCTCTGTGGACTGGCGGGCCTACAGCTCCTGGTTCAACCAGCATAAAGACAGTCTGGCTAATTTAACCGACTGCGACCTGGAGAAGGAGATGCAGACGGTGAGGCGTGTCTCCAGGTTGACCTTTGACCTCTGGACGGCGCTGACGGCGGCTGCGTTTGCTTGCAGGGCGTGGAGGGGACGGGCCTGGCCTTCATCGCCTTCACGGAGGCCATGACGCAGCTGCCCGGCAGCCCCTTCTGGTCGGCGCTCTTCTTCCTCATGCTGCTCAACCTCGGACTCAGCACCATGTTCGGAACCATGGAGGGAATCCTGGCGCCGCTGCGGGACCGCTTCGCCTCGCTGGCCCGGAACAAGACCAAGCTCACCGGTAAACCACCGGTTCAGACTGGGGGTAAAAAACCAGTTCAGACTGGGGGGAAACCGGTTCAGACTGGGGGAACAACCGGTTCAGACTGGGGGGAAACCGGTTTGTACTGGTAAACCTCAGTGTGGCTCCATCCTTACTGGTGATTCTCCTCTCCAGTGTTTTTAGTTTTTCCTCCAAACTGGGATGTTTAAATGTTTGGTGTTTCCTGTGGGATGTTTCTGTACCTCTGAGTTCAGCTCCATCCTGACTGGTTGACCTTTTGACCTCTGTTCCCTAACGGTCGTCCATCTTGGTTCCAGTGGCCAGCTGCGTGGCGGGTTTCCTGATCGGCCTCCTCTTCACGCAGCGCTGCGGGAACTACTTTGTGACGATGTTTGACGATTACTCCGCCACGCTGCCGCTCATCATCGTCGTCGTGTTCGAGACCTTCAGCGTGTCGTGGCTCTACGGCGCCGACAGGTGAGGCCGCCGCCCCCGTGAGGCGGCGCGTTGAGGCTGCCGCCCCCGTGAGGCGGCGCGTTGAGGCCGCCGCCCCCGTGAGGTGGCGCGGCGCGGTGAGGCGGCGCTGACGCTCGTCTCGCTCCAGGTTCCTGGACGACATGGAGGCCATGCTGGGCTGGAGGCCGTCGGCCGTCTACAAGTACCTGTGGAAGTACGTGTGTCTGCTGGCCATGCTGGGGCTGCTGGGCGCCACCACCGTCCGCATGTTCATGGAGACGCCGACGTACATGAGCTGGAACCAGGAAACGGTACGCGGCGGGTCAGAACCGCCTTCAGAGGGGCTCATTAAAAACCAACAATCACAAACCAGAACAATCAGTTACCATCTTTATTTCCTTTTTTATTTCTTTTCAAGTCAAAGTTGTTTCTGTAAGTTATAATCTGAGGCTGAACACAAATGATGGATGTTTTGTTTTCCAGGCGTCGGAGGTCCGGCTGCCGTATCCCGGCTGGGCTCTGGCGGTTCTGGCTCTGCTGATCGTCTTCGCCATGCTGCCCGTCCCGGTCGGGTTCATCTACTCGGTTCTGCAGGACCGCAGGCGGCCGACCAGCAGGGACACGGAGACGGGCCTCTACCGCATCGTCAACTCTGACGAAACGCCCATGACAGACATGACCGACCCGGACCGGACCGACCTGGACCGGACCGACCCGGACCGGACCGACCTGGACTGGACCGACCTGGACTGGACCGACCCGGACCGGACCGACCCGGACCGGACCGACCCGGACCACCAGACCGACCCGGACCACCAGACCAACCCGGACCACCAGAACGGCTTCGTACCGTCTGAGTCTTAAATACGCGACACAGGATTTGGGCCGGACTAAGAGATAATTTTTAATTCTAATAATAAAATCATAATTTTACCAGAAGAAAAGTCGTAAAGTTACGAGAAAAGTCGTTTTTCAGATATTCCGACTCTATTTGAATATCTTGCTGCACATCAGATTTGCGGTAGATTGTGACACAAAATATTTTAAATAAATATAAATAAATAATTTATCCTTTTTTTTTTGTTCCACATCGTTTCATTAAGGCTGGACAATAAATCAATAACACAGATGGTGACAGATGTGATCAATAGATGAAACATCTGGTTGAATATTCCAGGTTGGTTTTATTGGTTAAACTTTCGAACCAGAATATAAAATCCCCAGAAGCTCAACGTTCCTCTTTTTAACTTAGTTTTCGTAAAATGACTTTATTCCTTTATTATCGCATCATTTCATCGTTTTCTCGAATCGTTACATTTTTTTACTACGACTTTTTTTCCTTTCATTAAAACTTTCTCGTATTATTACGACTTTTGTCGTGGAACTTTACTCTTGTTCTGCGTTTTTTGTTTTTTTGGATTATTGAAACTATTATGGCTGTAATCTCGTATTACAACTTTATCATTACCACGTTTTTCTCATGTTTATTATTGCGACATTTTAACTTTTGTCGTACGACTTTATTCTCAGATTGTTGCGATTTTTATTCTGGGATTATGACTTTATTCTGGTTGAATCACTTTTCTTGTCTCTGTAATTTTCTCTGGTTTTGTGACTTTATTTTCATACGAGTTTATTCTCGTAATATTACGACTTTATGTGGATAATATTGTGACTTTATTGTCATAATTATTTTTTCTGTCTCTTATCTTGGCCCTGATGCTCTGTCACAGAAATGACCAAAATTCTGCCCTGACGACTTTAATTCACCGTTTTCAGAGCAAAAGCTTTCATTTTTAAATATTTTAAACCTTCCCCCCTATTTATTTTCACAAAGTTAAATTAAATCCATAAGTTTATGGATTTATTAAATTATTTTTGCGACAGGAATGTCTTTTAAAAAGCTGATATTTGAGGAACTGAAACGCTGCTAAACCAGCCCGTCATGAACCATTCCTGCACATCCTTCGTGTTTTTACGACTTCGTGTTTTTACGATCTCTGATGGTCGCGCCGACGGTCAGAGGTGACGGCTGCATATCCACGACCTCTTGACCTTCTGAACAGGAGCCGCTGTTCCCTCCAGACTCTCGGCTGCCGTCCGCGTTTCGGTTTCTGCCAAACATTTCATCTGAATCTTGAGTTTGTAGTTTTCAGACCTGGATGTTTACGACGACTGACTGTTACTCCAGAGCAGGCTCCGCAGAGAAAACCAGAAATGTTTATTATTTTCACAAACATCGGTATGATTATCGTAATCGATCCGATACGTGAAACCGGAGCTTCCGATGTTTATTTCCGTCTTGTTGCTGACAGAAACGCAGCGCAGAGCATTCAACTGAAATGGTGTCGGCGGTTCTGGGCCAAAGAAAAGATGATGCAATATTTAGGGAGGCACAGATGTGAAACTTTAGGCTGATATTGATTTTAATCCTGCTCTTATAGCCGATAACTGATATCATTTATATTTGACACTATTGCGCGTGAATATGAAGGTTCCGGCTTTAAAGGAAAATGCAATTAATTTTGTTCAAATTTTAAGGTGTTAATCTATGTAGTTAAACAAAATGTACTCATTAAAGCCGATACCGATGCCGATACATCATGAAGCCCTAAAAGTATCGTCCAACTTTCTCAGCCTCCGTTTCCAAAACGTTTGGCTGAAGCTTACATGTGAAGCTGCTGGCGTCTACCTCCACCACCGTCTGGAAACCAGACGCTCTGCGTTTTATTCTTCCATAACTGATCGGCCCGCTCAGCAGCGGTCAGAACGCTGTTCCTACTTAACTACTTCATTGCTGAAGTTTTTGACCTTTCAGAAAGAAAACAGTCTGAATGAGCAGGTGAGACTTTCTAACATTTATTGGCCAGAAAACTGCAGTCGGTTCTAATAATTATAAATCTAAACAGCCAGATAAATATCGGTTATTGGTATTGGCTCAAATTAGTGAATCGGTGCTTCCTGCTTTTTTGGTTCCACTGCGATTTTTCCTGAGCTACAGAACGGGTCTGTTCTCCTCCGTTCTGTTCGTTCCGGGTCCAGACCCGGACAGAACGTAATGCGAACCGTTACAAAGTGTTGGGTCTGGTTGGGGTTTCATCCTGGTGGATGTGATTTAAAGGTGAAGTCGTTCTGCTGACTGAATCAGTCATGTGAGCCACATCCATGTCTGCAATGTAAATATGTAAAAACTGAAGCTAAATTAAACGAGCTTGTAGATATTTTTTAGTTTCTGGTTTTATGTCTTCAGCTTCTTGTGATTTTTAGTTTTTATTCTGTTATTTTTCACTCTTAATGTTTTGATTTTGACAGTCATGTGAACATAAAAAGCTGCATTTTAAGTGCCTTCAACATAAATAAGGCAGAACAAAATGTAGAAATCATTCTGGTATTTAATGTTTTACAACTTTAGCTGGTAAACAAATGTAAAAACTAATTTTCTCTGTATTTGTCATAATAAAACTTTTGCAGCAATATCTTGTTCTTCCTGTCACATTCTGTTTTCTTCCTGGTTTCAGTTTTCAAGCTGAATATTTCTTCTTTTTTTGCTGATTTAAAGCTCCAGAATAACTGAATCATCTGTAAGGAGGTAAGAAAACTAACCTGCAGTGATGAATTTATTGTTGCATTTCTTCTGTTTCAGTTGAGCAGACTATTTTTACGACGCTGTATTTGGATGGGGAGAGGAAAACATCTGTACGTTTCTGCAAAAAAAATTCCAAATTCTTAGATTTATCTCAGAAATTTTCTAGAAAAAAAACTTGAAAATTTCTGTGCTGGACTTTCAAATTTCCACAAGTTTAAAATGTCTGATTAATCTAAGAACATCAGTCATTTTAAATGTATTTATCTTTACAAGTTTCAAGCTGAAAGGCCTCCTGGGATTCTGAGGTTCATCTGAAAATGTTGGGTTTTTTTCTTGCAAATGTTTGACTTGTTGCTCAGAAAAGATCCTTGTTTTGTATAGAAGCATTTAAATTAATTTCAAATTTTTTGTTTTTCTAGTAAATTTCCAACTTTTAGAGCTCAGTCAAGGATTTTCAACAAAAGAAATTCTGGGATTAATCAGTTTTATTTATTGTTTTTGGAGCTCAGATATTTCTGAGCTTATTCTAGACATTTCTGGGGGTTTTGGTTGGTATTTAGTCCTTTATTTAGTCTTTAATCAACCTGAACTCCATGGTAGATCTTTGCCGATGTTTTCCTGTCGGTTTGGGTTTTCTGCAGGAACATGGGGTTGATAAAACATTTTTGCTCTCATGTTCTCCACCGTCACGCTTTCTGCTCCCTGCTGTGTGAAATCTGCTCCCTCATCTTCCTGGGAAAGATCAACTCTGAGGTCAAAGGTCAGGAAATGAAACACGGATGGAAAGTTTTTGTGTTTTTCAGTGCGGCGCCTGACGTTTGGGGAACAGCCTGGTCTGAAACGTGAAGCTGACTGGGGAGAAAATGTTGAAACGCTCGGCTCTGTTGGCGTCAGGACAGAGAAAAAGTTCATTTGTTTCACCGTTTCAGTTCAAAAGGTGAAACAATGTAGATTCATTTAGAGCTTCTGTTTTATCTGAATATTTATCTACTACAGTTTTTAAACAGTTTAACGTCTTTCAGCAACAGATGGAGAGAAAAAAAGCACAAAAATAAATTATGACTAATTTAATAACCGGTTAAAGGTTTGAATATTCTGTCTGAGATTTGAAGAAAAACCACAAAAACACCTAAAAGATAAAACGTTTGAATATTACACACACATATATATATTATTATAGATTTTAATACATTTTCATATTTATTGAATATTTTTTTACTTGGAAAAATAAAGCAAAGAAAATAACGCCGTCTTGAGTTGCTGTACTCGTCACTCACCACAAGGGGGAGCTGCATCCTTCAAATACAACCTGTTCTGGTTTGAAAACTACTTTTTAAATCTGTTCTGGTTTCAGATGCAGAGTTTTTATTTCTACAAACTGAAAGCTGAACTTACTGCGTTTTCCCATTAAACTGATTTCTATTTTAGCTGCTTCAGTTTCAGGTTTAAACTCGCTTTAAACCAGAAGAAGTAAAACAAAGATCGTCTTTATTCAAATTAAATTATGTCAGTATTTATATCACCTTCTTAAAGAGAATAAACTTCCCTTCACATTCATACAAAGATCTTTTATTTTTTGTTCTTTCCTCTTCTATCCGTGGCTCAACATGCTGCAGATCATCGTTTAATAATCTCCGTCTCCATGACACGATGCTGCTTTTCTGCAGGATTCCCTGAAGAAATAACGACGTCTTTGGGGATTTCAGTCGCCTTGGATCCAGTCTCACTTCATTCAGCCTGAAAGGCAGAAAGAACAACAGCCAGCGAGGAAAGCAGCGTCTCGGTTCCTAAAACTCAGGTAAAAACTCATTTTTAATAACGTCCGGCTTTTCTTTAGAGATCTGAATGTTTGTAAGGGGAAGAAAGTCCTGCAGGATGAAATCTGGGCTTCAGCTTTAGTCTTAGTGTTACATAAAGATGAGAAACAGTTGGAACGTTATTATTAAGAGCTCATAAAAAACATTAAAGGGGCGGTATAATTTAAAATCCACTTTCTTTTGATCTTTCTGTCGTGTTTTAATGTTTTTCCCTCCTCAAAGCAAACATGGAGTTGTTTTAATGTTACAGAAATCCTTTCATCTCCATAGCAACAATTCAGCTGCTAAAAGCCTGGGTGGACGTAGCCCCGCCTCCAAGGTTCAGCTCCTCCCCCACTCAGCTCCTTCAGACTAGCCAGCAGCAATTAGCAAAGAGCAGCTGAGCTCATTATAGGAGCTGCTGCTCAGAGCAACGCTGGTAAAAACGTTAAAGGGTTAATAGAGGAGCCATGTTGGGATGACTTCCTGGAGGCGGAGCTTCAGGAAGAGCAGGAGATTTAAAGAGACAGGGGCCCAATTTCAAGACAATTACAAAGACAAATGTTATTTTAAGTTACATTTGATATACAACATTTTTGTGCTCCATTCTGATCAGCTCATGCATTTTGGGTCCGAAGGCGTAAACTTCAGCGGTTTACTGCATTATTACTGAAAAAGTAGACAAAATGTCTCACTTTTGTTTTATTATTTAGCTGAACATTTTTCTAAGTCATATTTGTTATATATAGTATTTTTCTAACAACTGAAAGTAACATAACACCTTAATTCTGCTGTGAAGTGGCCCTATGTGGCTGGAAAACACACGGTACCGGCCCTTTAAGGCTGAGGAAGATGGAGCAGTTTGTTTGTGTTTCAGTAGCTGGTCGCCATGGGAGGCCTTGCCGCTCTCTGCCTGCTGCTGATGTTTCCGCCCAGCGGCTCTCAGGTCACCCTGCAGTCTGAGAGGAAGATGAGCCCGGCTCTTCCTCCTCCTCTTCCTCACATCCGGGACCTCCTCGTTCAGGACGACGCAACTCGTCTCAACGCTAAGAGGACGTGTAAGTTCCCGGGTCTCAGGTTTGGCTTGGGACTCTGATTTTGGCCCCAGTGGATTTAAAGCTGCAGTAACTCTTATAAATCAAATGTCTCCATGTTGGCAGTTTGTTGTGAGACAGAAATGCACCAAAAACAACCAATCAGAGCCAGGAGGAGGAGCTTAACGCTTCCAATCATCCTCATGTACCTGCCATTAGCTGCTGAATGCGCTAATGGCAGAGAAGCAACTTACAGAAAGACTTTATCCGCCTTCATTGGTGGCTATGCTAACTAACCTTAGCATTCACAACAGGCTGTAGCGTATCAGCGAGCTGGAGGGTGATGGACAGCGCTAAGCCCCGCCTCCTGGCTCTGATTGGTTGAAAAGCAGCTTGATTTTTTTAGTTTTTTATCTGTCTCAAACCAAACCGTTCTGGCATCGTGATGAAAACGTTTTTCTGCTGGTTCTGATCCAGATGCTCATGTAGACAAAGACAACGCCAAGATTTTCCTTTTCATCGCCGCGTCTGTCGGGACTGTTGCTCTGATGGCGGCAGTTTACTGCATCTACAACAACTTCTACACCAAACAGCAATACCTGCACACGCAGCTGCACGACGACCCAGGTCTGCCCGCTCACCCGCCTGAGCAAAACTCACCTGCTTCTTCCACATTTCTACTGCCTTTGTTGTGCCGGTTTGCATAAACATCGGAAGTTCCTCCAATCAGAACCGAGTCATCCCGTCCAGGGTCGGTTTCAGGAGGACCTGGGGCCCGGGGCAGGAGACAGCTTTGGGCCCCGGTCCACGCAGGTTTAGGAAAAATTACATTTTTATTTTTAAATTATGTTGGAGCTTTACAGGGCCAGGCTAAGAAAAGATTAAATTAAGGGATTCATTTAATCCCTTAAACTAAGGGATTAAATTTAAGGGATTAAATTTAATCCCTTAATTTTTTACATAACAACATTATTTGTTGTCGTACCGTACAACAAATAAAGTTGTACGGTACGACTTTATTTGTTCATTATTACGACTTTTATCATCAATTTTTTTTATTTTATTTGTGTACAATTTTATTCTCGTATAATTAGAACTTTATTCTCACATAAAGTCTTTATGATTCATTCATTTTTGTATTACGACTTCATTCTGATATCATTGCAACTTTTTTCACACATAATTTAGACTTTATTCTGTTATGTGACTTTTTGTTGTATTATTACTTTATTCTTGTAATATTCAACTTTATTTGCTCTTTATTGCAACTCTTCTTGTGGTATTACTATGATTTTTTTGTCGTATTATTGCAAAGTTAGTCTGTTATTATTATGACTGTTGCAGACTTTCAGCTGTCTTTTAAGTATTTTTCATAATTTTTAAGGTTTTTGTTGAATTCTCTGACCTCCTGCCTGCAGAGGGCACCGCAGACGCCCTGGACGCTCCCGGGGTTTTCCACGGCCCTGCTGCCGACTCGTCCTCCATGAGTTTGCAGAAGTCGGGCTACGGCTCGCTGGCGGACACGCCGTCCATCATCTCCGTGGCGCCCAGCCTGTCGCCGCCTCCGGCCGCCATGCCGTTCCCGCCGCTCTTCCTCTCCTCGCGCTGCCTGAGAACCATATCGGCTCAGGACCTGGAGAAGAGCTGCATCTGAAGCGCAGGCTGCACAGGCCGCTGTATGGAGCTCCAATAGGGCCAGAAGGTGTGTTCAAAGAAAGACAAATTAATCTGAAAAAAGATCTGAAACTGAAAAACTTGAATCTGAAAAGTAGTTTTGAACTTCCTATTTCAGTTTTAAACTTTTTTTAAACTTTTTTTTCTGTTTCAAATTATTTTCAATTTTAATTTTCATCTTTAGCTTCAATTTTTTTTCACTTTCAAACTTTTTCATTTCCTAAATTGTTACAATTATTTTTTGTTTAAATTTTTCTTTCAGTCTCAATTTTTTTAGTTTCAAGTTTTTTTGGTTTTAATTTTTTTTACTTTTGGACAAATTTTATGGCCCCAATTTAGCTCCATACGGCTGTGTTTTCTAGTTCATTCTCTGCCTATCTCTAAGCTCTATTAACCACGACCCCCGTGACCTCTGACCCTTCACCACCAGCCCTAATGTGAGGGAAGTTTTGTCCGTTTATGTAGAATCACCAGGAAATAAAAGCCTCAGACGAACCGTTGCTGTGATTTCATTGTTTTCAGTCTGGGAATTCAGTCTCTCATGACTTCGAAGTAAAACGAATAAATCATAAATATTAAAGCCCAGGATGAGCTGCGCCTGGAGTTTAATGTTGTTCAGTTGAAGACGGTTTTCCTTCTGGAGCCATTAAAGGTCATTTCCTCTAAACCACCTGAGGCCCGAAGCTGCAGGTTCAGACGGAACGGCGCTTTAACGGAAAACCCATTTCTATAATCCTGGACTTTTTAGCTGTTTGAACAAATATTTTAAATAAATCTCTTTTATATCAGATCGCTAGACGTCAGAAATCATTTTGATACTTTGGTTTAAATGGTTGGTGAGTCAACTTGATCCCAACTGGAGAGAAACCAGTTAACCAAACAGGTTTTGGACTGGAGGAGCTGGAACTATTTACAGTTTATTTTCAAAGTGGGAGTATCACCAAAAATCTACTTTTTATCTTTCCATCATGTTTTAATGTTTTCCCCTCATCAGAAACAAACCTGCAGCGTCGCTTTGATTCTTTCATGTTGACAAATCCTTTAGTCTCCATGGCAACCATTCAGCTGAGCAAAACGCCTGGGTGGACATAGTCCCGCCTCCAGGGCGCAGCTCCTCCCCCATTTTGCTCCTTCAGACTAGCCAGCAACAATTAGCAAACAGCTGCTGAGCTCCTTATAGGAGCTGCTGGTAAAAACTTTAAAGGGTTAATAGAGGAGCCATGTTGGGACGACTTCCTGGGGGCGGAGCTTCAGAAAGAGCAGAAGTTCTTAAAGAGACAGAGACCAAATTAATAGGCGTTAAATCAGGTCATATTTGATATTTTTAGCATTTTTATAACAACTGAAAGTAACATAGTTACTGGTTGTGCTATAAAATGACACATGGTACTGGCCCTTTAAGAAGATAATTATTAAAACGAAAAAGTTTGACATTTAAAGCTCCTACGTTTGAGATGTAGCGCCCTCTAGTGGCCTGAGTGATTATGAGACTAATCTCGAAATAAAGTTTTTTTTCTAACAATTTTTTAACTTTTCAAACTGAGAAAAGTTTTTGTTTAGAAAATTCTGAGAATAATCTTAAAGATTTTGAGGTTCTCTAACAATTATTCGACTTTTCAAACTCGGATATTTCCGTTTTGTTCTAGAATTTTTAAAATTAAATTAAACTGAAATTTAAGAGTTTTTTTTCTTGCAGTTCTTTCCCTTTTGGCGCTCAGAAATTTTTTTTCTGGAAAGTTTTTCTGGAAGATTTCTGAGAATAATCCGAAAATGTTTGAGAATTTTGCTGGGAATTTACTGTTTTTAATATACACACAATAATTTTAGTATGTCGTCATAGTAACACATCCGATCAATTAGATGTTTTTACCTAAGTAAAAAGTATCTGTCCAAGAATTAAAAAAAAAGCATTTGGTAAAAAGTCTACTGATCAAATTATCAATAATTTAATATTGAAAAACTTCATCAACAGACGGACCAAAACATAAAGTTATAAAGTTGAGTTTTTGGTATTTTAAGGACCAAAATTAGAATAATTCATATAAATAACAAAAAATAACAAAATCAGGCAAAAGAAAATGTTTCCAAATCAGTTTCAATGAGAAACTGATGAAACTTAAACAGATCCTTTAGTCTCCATGGCAACCATTCTGCGGCTGTTTGTCTGTCTGGTGAGTTTTTGGTTAAAATGTTTGACTTTCATTCAGTGATAAGAAAATCCAGATTTACTCAAGTAAGAGAAGAAAAACTTCAGAATAAAATGACTCACCTAAAGGTGAAAAGTACAACGTAGTAAAACCACTGAAAGGTTTTGGGTTTTTATAAGTTCCTCCATGAAGTCTCCACCCAACTGCCAATTTGTAGTTTATATAAATACTAAAGTTGTAGAAAACACTTTGCGTCATTTCGTTTGAACGCAGTTTAAAGTTGATCTTGGACCTTCCGGAGCGCGTCCCGCGGTTCCCGCCCGGTGAGTCCTGCGCGCCCCGGTCCGGTCCACTCGCTCCATTCACGGCCGCTGCGCGCCCAGAATAGCCCGGCTGGGCTGAAAAAAGCCGGAGCGCCGGGAGGAAGTGACATGCTCTCCTCCACTACTCCCTGCTGGAGATTAGCGCGCAGCCGGGCAGCTGTAATCTGCTTCAGCACCGCGGCCACACACGCCGCCTGGCCATGAATCCGCCCCAAAGTTCCCTGGAAGGGAACCGCCGCGGACCCAAACCTCGTTAAAACAAGTTCGTGTGGATCCGGAAGCAAAAGTTGGGCTGGAAATGATTTTTAAAATGTATTTATGATTATTAGAAACCAGAAAATCCCGCCTCAGATCTGGGAACTTGAAGGAATCTGATGATCAGGTGAATCGAAGCGGATTTTTTTAAGGAAGCAGAGAGGCTGTGCGCTCGGAACCGGACCGGACCGTGAGGATGGAGATCCGGCCGGACAGGTTCAAAGCTGCGGCAGCGAAGACTCTGGGGAAGATTTACGGGTAGGTCGATCCTCTGAATGCCTAAAAATGACCCATAAGGCGAAAACCGGAGCAGGGCCGGTCCGATGTGGCGGTGGCCCTGGGCGGAGTGTTACCTGGGGGCGCCCAGTCCTCTACAGGATTTTACATTTCTGTTAAACAAGCTGAGTTAAAGAGGTAATTTAGAGCATCTGATTCTTTTCATAAAGGGAACTATGAATATTAATCAACATTAATTCATCGCATAAACATGGCAAATTTAGCCAGAGCGACTAACTTTCTACTTTATGTGGATTTTTCAAATATTTTTTATATTTAATTTCATATTCGTTCTGAAAAGCTTCATTCAGGGATTTATTTATCCTTTCTGTTCTGGTATTGATACATTTTAGCTGCTTTTGGTGCATTTTAGTGTTTTATAACCGTTAAAATAAAAAGAAGGCAAGAGATCCAACTCGATTTGTTGCAAATAATCAAATTAAGGTTATCCTAGTAAATATCTTAAGTTTATTAATTTGTCACGTTAAAGAAACGTAAAGTTTGACATGTTACAAATTCTTTTTCTTATTTTAGTTGGAGCACCGTCCTCTTTTTTCAGTGTAATGTTTCATGATTTTCCCACCTCAGATTTGTAATTATTACCTTTAATTTGTCACGTTTGGTCAAACTTGTCTGACTGAATTCAAGCTCTCAAACTGAGCTTCTGCCTCTGGCCGGCCCGTCTGACCCATAAGAGCAGCGGAGGAGATCAGGATGTCCTCAGGCCTGGATTATCTGACACATCTGCATTTATGCTGCGACTCCAGAACTTTCTGGTCCATTCTGAGCGTTCAAACCCAAATTAGGCGCCGCCGCCTCTTCCTGGGATCCAGGAACAGAATCTGGTTTCATCGCAGGCAGAAATGTCCTTTCAGGGAAAGATGAAACGTGGGATCGATTTTTGGATCAATTTCTGCTGCTTTATGCTGCGGCGGCAGCTTAAACACAGTCTGCAGGTTTATCACGCAAACGAATAACATTTCAGTTAAAACTCAGTGTTCAGGTCTGGATTAACGCGTAAACTTCAGGGATTGTGCTGCAGATTAGCAGATTTAATGACAGATTATGACTAAACGGCAGCAGAAATCTGACACGAGTCATAAAAGGCTAACGGGACTTCACTGTAAAAACCTCAACTCTTACACTGTAAAAAATGTTGCTTCCTGTGAAAATGATAGAGGTTAAGTAATTAATGGCACTAAAAAATGTAAAATCAGTTTCAGTGATTGAAGTTACAACTGAATTACATCAATTACCTGTTAAATCTACAGAAATAAGTTTTAATTTTGTGTAAAAACTACGACATAAAGTCACAAAGTGATGTGAATGTTTTGTTATGACTATTACAACATTTTTCTGTTTTATTTGTTTGCCACCATTTGTGGCTTTAAGAAATAAATTAGATTATATTCACATATTGTTGCTGTGAAAACAACATAAACATTTTGTTTGTCAGATTCCAACGGTTTCTGTGAATTAAACAAAATTAATTTATTTATTTTGGGGGCACAAGTGTTTAATTTTTTATTTTCTTTTATAAATTTTAAATTTATACACCAACTAGTGCATACAAAACAAACTAACAAACAGAGGTATCTTATTTGAGTTTTTTTTGGCAGAAATAAAGATAAAAAAATATATATATATGCCAGAATTAACAATAACTACAGAACGCGTTTCGTAATTGTATTAACAGGTTTTCTCTTTTCCTCCCAAAACATTCACATTACGGTGCTTTTCTGCTGTGATTCTGCATCGTATTAATGTAAACTCCGCGGCCATTTTTTACAGTGTAGGGGTTGAGGGGAAAAGTCCGCAGCGTTTTCAGGAACCTGAGAGCCTGGAGGTTATCGATGGACTCGCCTTTCCCCCTCCTGGGATTTGATGCAGCGTCTCAACTCTTAAATCCTCTCCAGAAATAGCTTCTCCTCTCCAAGCTGTCGGCCTGCGCAAATCCCCGCAGGATGTACACCTGGCCCGATCTCTGCCCCTCCCTCCGCGGGACGCCCAACTACCGGGATTAGTCCTAAGCCGTCACTTCCGCCCCGCCCACTGCGCCCAGGTGGGAGGCTGCTGGTCCAGTTGGGACTTTCTGGTTTGGACCAAATCCGTCCAGGCGGTACTGGACTCTGTGTGTCAGTGATCCAAAACTGATAATCCAACTCAACTCAGTCAGAGTGCAGTAACTAGTTACATTTATACTTGAGTAACTTTTTTGAAAAAAACAAAAACCTTTTAGGAGTAATTTTACTACTCTGTACCTTTTACTTTTACTCAAGTAATTTTACTATGAAGTAATCAAATTCTAAGAATGAGTTAACAATAAAGTAATAATTATATTATGATTAATCACTACTTTCACTTAAGTAAAGGTTCTGGGTACCCACTGTGAAAAACTGCACAGAATGAATATTCCTCTTGTTTTAACCAAAGATCAGGCAGGCAGACAGACAGACAGACAGGCAGGCAGGCAGACAGACAGACAGACAGACAGGCAGACAGGCAGACAGACAGACAGACAGACAGACAGACAGGCAGACAGACAGACAGACAGACAGGCAGGCAGGCAGGCAGACAGACAGGCAGACAGACAGACAGACAGGCAGACAGACAGACAGACAGACAGACAGGCAGACAGACAGACAGACAGACAGACAGGCAGGCAGACAGGCAGGCAGACAGACAGGCAGGCAGGCAGACAGACAGGCAGGCAGACAGACAGACAGACAGGCAGACAGGCACCTGCAGCTTCTGTTAAAGTTTGATGAGTTTTATTTTGAAAGAAACTGATTCGTAAAAATGCTTCTTTTACCTGATTTTCTTAGTTTGCCATTTGTATCGATTGTTTTCATTTTCGTCCTTAAAATACCCAAATTTCCACATAACTTAATATTTTGGTCTATTTGATGACGCAGTTTTTAAATATGAAGTACATTTTTGATCAGTTCGGCCTACTAAGTATTCGAGTTTTTACCAAATACTTTTTGACTAATAATTTACTGGACGGATAAGTTTCACATTTCTTTGAGTAAAAACATGTTGAAGAAGCGACGCTGCTCTGGTACCACCGGATGTTTGAACCAACCTGCACCGGAAGTGGTTCTGCTTTCTTTACCGTCATCGACTCTGGCCCTGGTTCTCGGTTCTGGTTCTGGTTCTGGTTCTGAACGGCAGAACTGCGCGGCTCGGGCTCCGGTCTTCAGGTGTGACATCCAGCAGAAGGTCAGGGGGCTTTCAGGGATTACAGCGGATTTTCCTGAACGAGAGGTCAGCGATGAACAGTCACCGCGGATTAGCTTCATGCTAACAAATATGGCGCCTTGGAGCAAATATCCAAACACAGTGAAGGTCTGTTATTCTCTCAAACTGCGAAGATGTATTGGCGATTTACGTGTGATAATAGTGAAAGGGGGGAAATGGTTTCAAAGTGATTTGATCGATTAACTAAATTTTCTGTCTTTGAAGATATAATCTTTAGAAAATCTGGATTTTTTTCTCCACTTCCTTGTTTCAGAGTGATTTCTGCCCGCCAGAGCGATCCGCCATCTTGTTTTCTAGCCCGTATTTATTTAATTTGATTTATTTATCTTTCAAATCAACATGAATACATGTCAGGTTTGGCCAGAGGCTAATTTTCATCTGTAGTTTCCTACCAGGTTGATGGAAGAGATGAAAAAAATTAAAATGAACATTCATGATGACATAAGTCATCTATGATTTATGACAGATCTTATTGTTTAGGTAAAATTAGTGTAATTTACAGTTAACATTTGTCATAAAAAATCCAAATAAAAACAAATGTCAATCATAAAACAAAAAAAATGTAAAAACTGTTCATTTAAAAGTTATAAATTCAAAATATGAATAGAATTTTGATTATCTAGTCACCATTGCTAAAGCGCTGTCCTAAAACAGTTAAAATATTGTTTTTATTTAAATTGTTTTTATTTTTAAAGGTAGTTTTTTTGAATTCAGGTAGACTCCCAGATGGGTTGATTAAAATAAAAGCATTTTTTAAAGCTAATATTTTCTGTCATTTGTAAAAATAACAAAATAAAGCGAGAAAAACCCAAATCAATTAAAATTGGAAAACAGATTTAATCTAATATTTTATTTTTGAATACGAGTCCAACATGTAACAAATTGATAAAATGAGGCATAAAATTATTTATTCCAGTCAGAAATGTTCACATTTTTTAAGCGTTTATAAAAGTTCTGCACTTTATGCAAAACAACAGTTTGTTTATGTCGTTTATTATCGATTCAAACTAATGGTTAAAACGAGAAGCGCTGAGGACAAATACAAGTTAGATTGATTTATTTAAGAACATTATTACCTCGTTTTATTTTCTTATGCTGGTCTGTTTGATAGAGGCAGAAAAATGTGAAGTAATATGACAATAAGGTGAATATTTGTATTTTCGTGGTGGACACAGACCAGGAAGTGAATGTTGGAGAGAAAGCAGCTGGTGAAGGCGAGTGAAGATGAGGAGGAGGCAGGAAGGAGGAAGAGGGACCCACCCGGACAAAAATAGCCTGAGTGAGCCAGAGATAGCCTATTAATAATTTAACATGGAGAATCATCAATACTTCATCACCGCTGAGGATTGTTGGGACCTTTAAGCTCCAAGTAACTCTGGTTTATTACTGAGGCTTTTATTTCTCCCTGTTGTGATGAGTTGATTGAAAAGATCCGACTTTTCGTTTTTACAGCGTTTCAGACAGAAAAACTAAAACCAGCATCGTGACGGACGCCTTCAGCCGTTAGAGCGTAAAACACAAATATGTCCTCAAAAATATTTAGCTAGGAATAAATAAATAATTCAGTGCAGTTTATATATTTATTTGACATCAAAATAAATCAGGTGGGTAACTTTGATTAAATGGAACGAAACAGGATTCATATATAGTTGATAAAAATCATTTATTTTTGGACACAAAAAGCAGAATCAAGAGAAATAACTGAGATACAGATTCACCCCAGAAAATCTAAAAACTTTCAAGGGACAAAACTAAAAAAAAAAAAAATAAAGTGATATTTTATTAATGCATTTATTTATGTATTGGGTTTTACATTTATGTCTTTTTGAAGATGATGCTTTTCTCTTGGGAGAGACATTGTTCACGTAGGGGCCGTGGCCCCCTCTGCTCCCCCTCTTGGAGCCGCCACTGTTGTCAATAGAACATAAAAATCTTTAAAAGAAAACTAGAAATCAGGGGAAAATCTAAAGCTAGATGAAAACAGGAACCTGAAGAGTCCAGCTGGTGGCAGCAGGTGGAGCAGTTAAAGCTGGGCAGGGTGACTGCATGGAGAACAAAATGGCTGAAAATACAGATTCCTATTTATTAACGACGTTTCTGCCTTCGTCTGGTAACTAGAACCACAAACATCAAGAGGCAAAACGTTCAGCCCAGATGAGAAAACGTCTGTCACCTAAAACCTTTTTATGTTTGTATCTACAATCATATAAAATGTTACTTTAGTTTGTTGTTGAAACTTTAAAAAGGCACAAAAACTTAGTTTTAAACTATTTTTGCGCTTTCAACGTATCGGTTTTGTCCCTGATGTTTGGACGCCGCTTCCTTTAACTAATTACAGATTATCACTAATGCTGCATGTTTGATGTGCAACAACCAGTTATCAGTTTTATGGCCTGATTACTTTTTCACACAATGCCAGGACACTTTATGAATAAAAAGATTTTTGCTTACTGATGTATTTGGTGTTAAAATTAGTTGATCAGAAACATTAAAAAAGTAAAAAGGTTTTCATGCCACAGTTTGTACGTTCATACTTGGAAGTGATGTGAAGAGGTTTCTGCTCAGTGTTTCACATGTCATGTTTCATTTATGGCTCCTTGGATTCATATTTGATGTTTTTCAGACAGGAGGCAGAAAAAGGCCAGAGCGTCTCAGGAAGAAACACGTTGGTGTAAAACTCAGCAGTTACCGACACCTTCTCTGGCGTTAGGAGCCGGTTCTGTCAGGAGATAAATGTGCAAAGCAGAAACCAAAATATATTAACGCCTCCTGGAGAAGTAAGACACAAACGCTGGTGTTTCCCTGGAGAAGCTCAGAATATCCAGTCAGTCTGACAGACACAGAAACATCTGGCGTCGCTGCATGTTGGGAAACATCAGAGTCTCTGGAAGACAGTGATGGACACAGCTAGCAAACTGCTAGCTACGCTAACCCAAAGCACTAGTCATGAACATTAGCATTGCTAACTTTAAATTGCTACACCAACACAGTATTTAGCGGAAGCTAATGCTAAACTGCTAACGTCAACTCAAATGATATCAGTCGACAGCCCCGAAGCCAGTTTTCATTTTGAAATTATAACTTACATCTGCAACGGCGTGTTGGAGTCATTATAGATTTAAAAAATGTAACAAAACAAAATTGCTGCCAAAAGTATTTCTGAGATTAATCTCAAAATTTCTGTTTTTTCTTCACTTTTCAAACTCATAAATTTCCGAGGGTTTTAGTTTCTGAGATAAATCCCAAAATTAATTTTTTTTTTGTTGGAAATTTATTTATTTTTTTCTTTCTTCCTCCCTTAGATACTTTATTTATGTTCATATCTTGTTCTCAACTGTGCAGGTCTTATTTTGTTCTTGTTTGTTATTAAGTTACTTAATAGAGAGAGAGAGGAACAGGAAGTGCTGCATAAATGGTCTAAAGTCACTTCAAAATAAGAGCCTTAATGTTAAATGTTTAACTCCAAGTACAATTTAACTAGTTTGGTTAAATTCTAATAATATGTTAAGTAGAGTCTTTGTTTCTTGTAAAATCAGAAGTTTTTAGTAAACGTTGGTTTTCCTGTTTGCTGAAATCGAAGCTGGAGAACGTTTAGCTAACTGTTGATATAGTTACGTTCAACTTTATTCAGCTGAAAGTTTAGAAAACAGCCGAGTAAATTATCACTTTAGAATATAATGTGGGCAGAGTTGGGCAGCAACTAGTTACATTTAATATATTTAAGTAACTTTTTATGAAAAAAACAAGACAAAGTCCTTTTAGGAGTATTTTGACTTTAACTTCATTTGGAAGCATTTTTGTTCTTTCTGAAAACACGTTTTAACCAGAATCACACCTGCAGCTTCTGTTCAGGTTTCTGACGTTTTTATTGAAACGGATTTGGAAAAAATCCGTTTCAATTTTGTTATTTTTTTATTTATATGAGTTATTGTTATTCTGGTTGTTAAAAAAAAACCAAAATTTCCTCTTAACTTTATATTTCAGTCTGGTGATGTCATTTTGAAACGATTGGTGATTTGATCAGTTACTCAGATTTTTACCAAATCCTTCCTGACTCCTGAGTCGTTCCTGCTTTTTACTCTCAGCTGAGTGAAAATAAATAGTGCTCCTCTTACTCGGGTAGTTTTTGGAAATCTGCTCGCCTCTGAATTTAGGGGAAGCTAAAGCATTTTCCAGGTTAGCTAAAAATGAGCTCTGCTGTTGGCAGAATATTAAAATCTGGGTTCTGTTGTTCTAATGGAGGCATTTTTATGAGCTTCCTGTAGCTGAAATGTGGAGTTCTGCGTTTTGTTGCCGTATGAAGGAAACGTCTCTCGTTGCTGCAGGGCGCTAGAGAAGAAGCAGGAAAATGGCGAAACCATCGAGCTGTCGGCGGAGGGCCGGCCGGAGCTGGTGCAGGAGAAGGAGATGCCGGTGGTGGACTGCACCTGCTTCGGCCTGCCGCGCCGCTACATCATCGCCATCCTGTCCGGGATCGGCTTCTGCATCTCGTTCGGCATCAGGTGCAACCTGGGCGTGGCCATCGTTAGCATGGTCAACAGCCACACCGTCTTCAGGGACAACAAGGAGGTCATCGTGGTGAGTTGGAGCTGCTGGGCTTCCCCTCAGAACGGCCAGGACTGCGGTGTCCAACCGGAGGCCCCGGGGCCATTCGCTGCCCGCTTGATTGTGGCCCCATCACAGCTCTGCCATGGAGCCTTTAATGTGCTTTTTTACAGAAAGAAAAAAACAAGTAAAATGAATTCTCATTTCTAAACCAGGTTTCATCTTATTTTCGTAGTAAGTAGAACGACAAATATCAGCTTTAATTCAGCAAGAGCAGCTTCCTGTTGCTAAGTTTGGATTAAAAAACTCAAACCAGAAAACTGCAAAAGCACAAAATATTACCAAGTATTTTTGATCTGGTTTCTGGTGCAAATATTTCACTATCCTTAAAATAAAACTAACTTACAATTAACTTTTCATAAATATAAATAAACTTCGTTTAAATCAATAATTCCTTCATGTTGATGAAAAGGTTCCAGTTCCATTGACAGATTATTTCATGGGGAAAAATGTTTTGTCATAAGTGAAATAATCTGGCAATGGAATAAGTTATTTTCTCAAAATCAATATGAAGGAATTATTGACTTGAACAAACTGACATAAATGATTTTAGTCTAATTTCAAATCTGAGATATTTCGACTGGAAACTAGATTAAAAGTAAGGTTTTGTGTTTTTGATTGCCTTCTAATAACTTATATTTTGGATCTATAGTCATTTATATATCACTTTTTCTGTAACAAAGTTAACATTTTGTTAATTTTAACATATATACTTTTAATTAATTACTGAGTTGGAAAAAGGAAAAAGGTACATTAAAATTATCTTAAAATTTTTATTTACAAAAAAAATCAGTATTTGTCTCTCTTGGCAAAAAGTTTGTACACCCCTTCTGTACGCTGAAACTTTCATAAACGTTGATGCTGATTGTTCGTTAATAAGAAAATGTTTTTTTTCTTAATTGGATTCTTCGTTTTGACTGAACAAGCTGAACGGTGGGAGAGACGCAAATCTTTCAACGATTCAGTTCCATTCTGATCTTTAGAGTCAGACTATTTTTCTATTCAATCTGGAGATTCTGTTAAATTTAAATGATGTGACAGGAACAAAGGTCAGAGTAAACCCGGGTTTAAGGAAGCCGAAAGAACTCGGGCCAAGTAAACGTAAAAAATACAGAAATAATAACAAGATTAAAATAAAACAAAGCTTCAGATTTGTATCATTCTTGAATTGCTGCACAAAAAGCCGCAGATGGTCCCGGGGGGCCACAGTTTGGGACCCCTGGGGAGCAGTGAAGATAAACGATGATCACAAAATTAAAGAGATCCAACAGCAAAAGAGGTGCAGTACCGCTGAGCGGACAGCAGGTGTCACTGTTGCGCCACTTTAGATGTTTTACTTCATTTCTGTTGCTGATTTCACCTGAGATCCATCTGGAGCTCATCTTCATCACCCCTTTACTCATCACATGAAGCTTTACAGATGAAATATGAGTTCATGAGAGCTTGATGCGTTTGGGTCCCTTGGTGAGTGTGATGCCTTTGTGTCCCCTCGGTAAATGTGAGTGTGATGCCTTTGTGTCCCCTCGGTAAATGTGAGTGTGATGCCTTTGTGTCCCCTCGGTAAATGTGAGCGTGATGCCTTTGTGTCCCCTCGGTAAATGTGAGTGTGATGCCTTTGTGTCCCCTCGGTAAATGTGAGCGTGATGCCTTTGTGTCCCCTCGGTAAACGTGAGCGTGATGCCTTTGTGTCCCCTCGGTAAACGTGAGCGTGATGTGTTTGGGTCCCTCGGTAAACGTGAGCGTGATGCGTTTGGGTCCCTTGGTAAACGTGAGCGTGATGTGTTTGGGTCCCTCGGTAAACGTGAGCGTGATGCGTTTGTGTCCCCTCGGTAAACGTGAGCGTGATGCGTTTGTGTCCCCTCGGTAAACGTGAGCGTGATGCGTTTGTGTCCCCTCGGTAAACGTGAGCGTGATGCGTTTGTGTCCCCTCGGTAAACGTGAGCGTGATGCGTTTGTGTCCCTCAGAAAGCTCAGTTCAGCTGGGACCCAGAGACGGTGGGAATGATCCACGGTTCCTTCTTCTGGGGTTACATCGTCACCCAGATCCCTGGAGGTTTCATCTGTCAGAAGTTCGCAGCAAACAGGTCAGCTAATCCCCCTGATGTTCACATTTCTGGGTGTTTCCCCCCTGACCTTTGACCTCCGTGTGCCTCTGTAGGGTGTTTGGCTTCGCCATCGTCGCCACTTCCTGCCTGAACATGCTGATCCCCACGGCGGCGCGGATGCACTTCGGCTGCGTCATCATAGTGAGGATCTTTCAGGGCCTGGTGGAGGTACGGGGAAACATTCCGCTCGAGAAAGCGTCCAAACGGTTTCAGCGCAGAACTCTGTCACTTCACAGCCTGAAGCTTTCATGATGGTTATTGGAGCTGTGGAGTGAAAAAAAATCAAAATGTGACTGTTTTCAGAGTTTCTTAGACGTAAAAATCTAGAAACGTGATTTGTTAATTTATCCCGCTTTACTCTGAAACCCTGAAATAACATCTAGAACAGGAGGCAGAAAAATGCATTTTTACAAACATGTTCCATATCAAGTTAACTGAAAATTACTTCTAATAAAATAAACCATGAGTTACAAAAGGAAAAAAATAACTATAATGTAAGAACGAGTTGAGAGTTTTCCATAATTATAGAACTGAAGGAAGTTAGTCTGCAGGCAGTAGCTTTTAAGAGCCGGTTGTAAACATTATAGGCAGAAATTACAGAAGAAAACTCTTTTTATTGCATGTGAGATCAAAAACCATTTCCTTTTTGCTTCTAAAAGAACAACATGTGGCTCCTGATCATAAGCAAACACAAATCACCAACAAACTATGTTCGGCCTGGTGCTGATAAAACACTGGAGGAAACCAGACCCAGAAAATAACCCAGAGAAAACCAAGACAGACTGAAACAAACTGTTACATGTATCTGAAGAGCCACTTCAGAAAAGCTTCTTCTATGTAAATAATTCCTTAAAATTGATCAAATAGTTCCACTGTTACATCCACTGGCAGATTATTTCACCTATAAAACATTTTTCCATATTATAAGTGAAGTATTCTGCCAGTGGGACGGTGGGAGAGCCGGCAGAGACGCAAATCTTTCAACGATTCAGTTCCATTCTGATTTTTAGAATCAGACTATTTTTCTATTCAATCTGGAGATTCTGTTAAATTTAAATGATGTGACTGACAGGAACAAAGGTCAGAGTAAACCCGGGTTTAAGGTAGCCGAAAGAACTCGGGCTAAGTAAACGTAAAAAATACAGAAATAATAACAAGATTAAAATGAAATCAAGGAATTAAAGTTGTTTAATTTTCTTGTTCCACTGGATCTAGAATCTGCTTACAGGTTAGTTCCAGCCGAGCTAGGGCGTGGCTGGGGTTGCTAGGTAACGGGCTGGGGTTGCTAGGTAACCGCGCCAAGTGGAACTCGGAAATTTTTCCTCACTATTAAGGAATTATTTACATAAATTAAACTCTCACATCTTGTTGAAAAGTCACTTTTCAACAAGTTTTGTGTTATTTCAAGGGTACAGGTGTGTGTGTGTGTGTGTGTGTACCAGGTTTGTATATACTTATGGGGACCTATT
This sequence comes from Girardinus metallicus, assembly GCA_903067095.1. Classification (NCBI taxonomy): domain Eukaryota; kingdom Metazoa; phylum Chordata; class Actinopteri; order Cyprinodontiformes; family Poeciliidae; genus Girardinus; species Girardinus metallicus. Next base: position 31 of record CAEGAE010021225.1, on the reverse strand, counting down.
TCTGTCTGCAATGTGGGGTTATGGGGACCAT